>JBCEWC010001541.1:0-40302 GCA_038996855.1 Solanum aculeatissimum | reverse complement strand
TGTTTATTATAATAAATATTTAATACTATTAAAATAATAATATAATAATTGAAAATAAAAAGTGAAAAGACGATTTTTTCTAAAGAGAGGTCTTTTAATGAAGGGCAAAAAGTTCAAACAATATTTTTAAGAGCCTTCACACTTTTAATATAGTATATATATATATATATATATATATATAGATTCGTAACAGTTAATATTTACAAAGGGATAAAATAACAAATTATAATAATTTTATTGGGTTATCGGTTTACCCAATAATCCAATAGTAAAAACCGATAACCTAATAATTTTTTTGTTTGAAAACCATTAAAAACCCGATAACCTAATAGCCCAATAATAATAACCCAATAATATTTTTATCAATTCAATTTATTGATCGGTTCGAATTTTGCACACCTACTTATTTGCCTCCTTACACTCAATTCTCTCGTTTTTCTATTCCCTATGATTAAAATCTGAAACCAATTAACATAAATTGGAAAAAAAAGGAAAACCATATTTATCCGCCGGCGTCCACCACCGGCGGTGGATCTGAAGAAGGAAAGGTGAGAGGTAATCGCAAAACCAGGAAGATGGAGAATGAAAATGCACTGGGGAAGAATAAAGATCAGAAGATCAATGGCAACGAGATAAAGAGTTTGTTAGTGTTGAAATCTATTTTCTCTTTCAACGGAAAAAAGCGTAACGGTGACAGTGATGATGCAACCAGGACTCCGCCATACCAGCCTTTACCTTTCCTATCTCCACTCGCTAATTCTGTTGTCTCTCGTTGTTGCAAGTAAATTCCTTCTCATTCCATCTTGAAATTATAATTTTTTTTAAAAAATTCCGTTTGTAGCTTATTGTTACTGAATTGCAACTGAACTATTGAAGGATAAGGCATGAGGTTGCTATTACTAGTGGGCCCAAGCTGAAATTTTGATTAGTGCAGATTGGAGAAGATGGTTTCAGGAATCTACTTATTATCTAGGTTATCATGCTATAACAATTTACGGGTTCATTTTGCATCTTGTCATGGGTTTGTAGGTATACATGAGAGTGATGAGCTTAAAATTAAAATTTACCAACTACACTATTCATCAATAAAATTGAAATTACAGGAAAATTGAAATGCACCACATTGTAGTCTCACATTCTCACCTAAAACCACTACTAATTACAACTGAAAGTTCAACTAAATTGAAATAACGATGTCCAGCTAATGAAACTAATATGGTGATCATCTCTGCAATTCAGCCCATCCACGATTGTAACCCAAAAAACAGAATTTGGTAAGGAGGAGATGAGGGAAAGATGAAAAGAAGAGTAGGGAAAATAGAAGAATATGGGAGAGAAAGAGAGAGAGAGAGAGAGAGGTGCACAGGAAGGGAATTAGACTGACCAGATTTCACATGGTGCTCCACATCCAATTGATATGTTTATACCTGCAGAACAAATCCTTGCTGTCCTCCACTTCATTTACTTAACTGAGAGGTGTAACTTGTATTACAGTTAATATTTTACAAAAAACCCTCTAAACAACGTTGATTCATTTATTTATTTCCCTCCTTTTCTCTATTTCGATCCCAGGTCATTACATTTCACCACTATTCAATATCATCCTTATCCTCAAGGATGTGCGTTCATTTGCTGCCCAACATCTGAAGAGCTAAGTTTTCCACTGAACCAACACCTTCATTGCTGCTGCATTATTCTACTTCACCATCCTTGCTCTGCAAAATGACACAAGGCTGAACCAAAATCTGTCCATCTTCTCCCGCCAAGGGAAACTGTTACTGAGTTTGTATTGGCGCAGTTCTCTTCTCCAGTAATGACACAAAGCACGTAATGAATTGGGGAATGATTGGTAATTGCAGCTAGAATGCCACTGCTCCTTTTTTTTTTTTTTTTTAAAACTTGGTAGGGTTCATAATACTTTAAAGTCACCTTAAGTTGCTTCCTGGCTGCAGTTGAAGTCTGTTTATAAGGTTGCAGTTTCAGACATACCTAATCTCCAACTATAAACTGCCTCTCACTCCTCTTCTTATTTGTATACCATCTCATCCTAGGTTGGGCTTGAACTATGTGATCTCTCTGGACCTTCTGAATTTGCAGTCTTTGTTGACTGAGGTCCTGCACTGATAGGACTCGAGATTAAGGAAATGGTCCCGTAGGAAGTTGAGAAGGTTCATATCCATATAATGTTTGAATAGGAGGGCACTGCAGTGAAGTGTGAACATTTTGTCTTATATCCACATTCTGATAGGTGCTTGCCCATTGTTTGCGTTTAGACAATAGTATGGTTCTCAAGTACCCTTGAACATCTCTTTAATCTTTCAGTTTCTCTATCAGTCTCAGGGTGATAATGTCACGACCCAAGCTAGACCATGGGTGTAACATGGCGAATGAGATCCTCGAAGGAACCCCAAACTAGCCTTCTTAGCCTATCATAAGCATTCAAGGATAATGAGAGGTAAACATAAGCAGTAGCTAAGTAATAATCATAAGCAGAAGCATAAAGGAAATAAGAGATACACAAACCATAGAGTCATATATACCTTGTCAAATAAGCTTTTTAATCATAGACTGGGCGGGGCTAAGACATGTCCCTAGCTCATCATTAAACAAAAGTAAAAATTAATGTCAAACATAACATAAAACCTGAATGGTAGTAGGTTTCGTCCCAGAAGCATAAGGACTTACCCAATTTGTCTCTGAGATGAATCCGAATCTAGCCACGAGGATGAGGTGGAAGATAGTCACCTATCTCTACATTGTGACATAATGTAGGCATAAAGTATGTGTTAGTACGTTTGAATGTACTTAGCATGCAAGCATAAAATACTATAATATACATAAAATACGTAGCTGAGTAATGCATGAGCGAGGACACATATACATATAGAACCTAGGTAGGGAAAGGAATCAACATACCAATATGCTATGAGTGCAATGATGCATGATATCATAGTACATCAACATATGTGGGAATTTCACTGTAACTGACAATAAGACCATGCGAGCTATAACATGGAATCCGGTGTTGCCCCTACATCGGGAAAAAGGGAGTCTATTTGCCAAGGTAAAACTCTATATGTCATATCATAAGCTATGTGGATCCACTAGCAACCCATATCGGGAAACATCATCATTCCTATGATTGCACTAGTTATGATACAATGGGATTTACTTCAACAGGCCATGCCTTGACTAACGATTGAGTCGTAACTCCACGGTCCTCTCGGTGCTAAGTCAACTTCCCATGGAATACATAATGTGTATACATATAGTCATACTTGTCATAAATCATCATAAAGTCATCATAATTCATACTTGTACATCATCGTCATAAGCTTGTTCATAATCTCATAGTTCATAACATCATGCATAAGAGTAGCTCATTTCATACTAGGGTCCTAGGTCGCCTTTCAGGATCCTGAATCTCCCCTTTGGGACCTCAGGTCACCTTTAAGGTCCTAAATCCCCTATTCAATAGCACTAGGGTCCTACGTCGCTTCTCAGGATCTTGAATCTTCCCTTTGGGACCCCAGGTCACCTTCAAGGTCCTAAATCCCCTATTCAATAGCATAAGCTTGTTTGAAAACCTTGTACATGCATGATCATGGGATGAAAGATAGGAGAATAGCATGGATTCATATCCAACAAGTTCAAAACCATGATAATTGAGCAAATACATGTGTAATCATTGAATTGAAGATCATTTGAATCATAATTGAAGGAGCCCATTAATAATTTCCATGTACATCATAGCATACTTGAGAAATCTCTTGTAAATCATGCAATTCATGTAAATTGGAAGTAATTCATGCATATTCTAGTACACAAAGGTAAATTACATAATAATAGCATTTGAAATCAAAGTCGTGAAAATTCTAATTTGATCATACTTGAAATTAATGAAATAGTAGGAAAATAGGTTGGGCTCCATAGGTGAAAGGTACCCATGGATGAAAACCCACATACCTCGGTGAGAACTGAAGGATTAAAGATGAACTTGACTTGAAACTGAGGGTTCTTCAATAATTCCTTCACTTGAGCTTGAGAGGAGATTTGAGAGTAATTTGGAAGAATGAGAGTGCATGGAGGACTTAGGATAGTTAGAATAGCATGGGTGGGGTAAAACTGTCCACAAAGGGGCCTAAAACATTAAATCACGAATGGGGAAAAAGACCTAAAAGCCCCACTTAAACCCCTAAGGAACACTGCACGAGATCCCTTTAAGACCCCCTCCACGAGTCGTGTAAGACACCAGATTTGTGGTGTGGCTCGTGGAGTGTACTGTCCTCTAGGCCTTGAGTGGTGCATCCACCACAGACCACTCCACTAGGCGTGGTGAGCTCCACGACCCGTGGAGGGTCTCGTGGTCTGCACCCTCCACAAGGCAGCCTTTATTGCAAGTTAAGGGGCCCTCCACAAGGCAACCTTCATTGCAAGTTAAGGGGCCCTCTCATGAGCCCCTTCATGGATGGTGGTGTGCACCACGGTCCATGAAGGGTGTCTTGGTGGGCACCCTGGGCCAAAATCTATGAAAAATCCATTTTAAAGCCTTGGTTTCATCTTCCGATACGCGGGACCTTACAACATCTCCCCATTGGGATCATTCGTCCTTGAGTGAGATGAGTGTTAGCTTGAATAGAGAACATTGAGTATCAACAACCCAACATGTATGCCAAAATGCTGGAGGGGTGGGGGTTGAGACATGTCCCTAGCTCACCCTTAAACAAAAGTAAAAGATAGCCTCAAACATAACATAAAAGCTGGATGGTAGTAGGTTTCGTCCCCAAAGCGTGAGGATCCACCCAATCTGTCTCTGAGATCAATTCAAATCTAGCACGAGGATGAGGAGGAAGATAGTCACCTGTCCTTACATTGTGACATAATGTAGGTATAAAGTATGTGTTAGTACATTTATAATATACATAACATACATAACTAAGTAATGCATGAGCAAGGGCACATATACATATAGAACCAAGGTAGGGAAAGGAATCAACATACCAATATGCCATGAGTGTAATCATGCATGGAATCATATTATATCAACATATATGAGAATGTCATCGTAACCGACAATAAGACCATGCGAGCTATAAAATGGTATCCCGATGTTGCCCCTACATCGAAAAAAGGGAGTCTACCAGCCAAGGAAGAACTCTACATGTCATATTATAAGCTATGTGGATCCACTAGCAACCCATGTTGGGAAACATCATCATTCCTATGGTGCCACGTAGTTATGGTACAGTGAGATTTACTTCAATGGGTCATGCCTCAACTAACGGGTGAGCCATAATCTCATGGACCTCTCGGTGCTAAGTCAACATCCAACAAAATATATAATATGTATACATATAGTCATACTTGTCATAAATCATCATAATTCATACTTGTACATCATCTTCATAAGCTTGTTCATAATCTCATAGTTCATAACATCATGCATAAGAGTAGCTCATTTCATACTAGGGTCCTAGGTCACTTTTCAGGATCCTGAATCTCCCCTTTGGGACCCTAGATCACCTTCAAGGTCCTAAATCCCCTATTCAATAGCATACTAGGGTCCTACATCGCATCTCAGGATCTTGAATCTCCCCTTTGGGACCCCAAGTTACCTTCATGGTCCTAAATCCCCTATTCGATGTCATAAGCTTGTTTGAAAACCTTGTACATACATAATTGATGAAAGATAGGATAGTAGCATGGGTTCATATCCAACAAGTTCAAAACCATGATAATTGAGTAAATACATGCGTAATCATTGAATCATTTGGATCATAATTGAAGGAGCCTATTCATAATTTCCATGTACATCATGGCATACTTGAGAAATCTCATGTAAACATGTAATTCATGTAAATTGGAAGTAATTCATGCATACTTGGATAGGGAAAAAGACCCAAATGCCCCCAAGGAACACTGCACGAGACCTCTTCAAGACCCCCTCCACGAGCCATGAAAGACACCATAGTTCGTGGTGTGGCTTGTGGTGTGTACTGTCCTCCAGGCCTTGCGTGGTGCCTCCACCACGGACCACTCCACGAGGTGTGGTGAGCACGACGACCCATGGAGGGTCTAGTGGTGTGCACCCTCCGCAAGGCAGCCTTCATTTCAAGTTAAGGGGCCCTCCGACGAGCCCCTTCACGGATGGTGGTGTGAACCACAGTCCGTGAAGGGTGTCTTGGTGGGCACCCAGGGCCAAAACCTCCGGAAAATCCAGTTTAAACCCTTGATTTCATCTTCTGATACGCGGGACCTTACAGATAACCGGTGCTTAGACACAGTTGAGACTTGAGCCACTGCTGCCTTTGAGTAAATGTTACCAGAATTGACTAGTGAACACCTTATCCTTGTCTGATACCAGAATTTAGGAAATTCATGTAAGTTTTTGATCTCCTCGAGGAATAACTCTGCTACTTGCACAGCTGTAGATGAATGCTATAGAGTCAAGAAGTGCCCATACTTAGTAAATCTATTAATAACCACTAATATCACATCTTTATCTTGTGACTGGGGTAACCCTTCTATGAGCTTGTGCGGGAATTTCTAGAGTTTGCAGTAATCCTAGGTCTGCCACAATCAAGAAATCCTTTCTTGAAATTTTTGGTATCGTTTCTTGATAATCTAATGGTCAAGGGTTAAGATTTCTATTAATGATCCATGAATAGATGAAAGAATTTGAGTTAGAAAGCTTGAGAAGGACTTACCTTGATGAAGGAGGATGAGAGGAGGAGAGGAAACCACTTCAACGTCTTGAAAGAATGGCCAAAAGTGAGAAAAACCGGATCAAAACCAACTTAAAAGGTTCCCCATCAGCCCACCTGTGTCTCCATATGCGTTTCATAGGTGCAGACTTGCTGCATGCAGGCGAAACGCATGTCAAGACAGAATACTACAACAACAACAACAACAACATACCTAGTGGAATCCCACAAGTGGGGTCTGGGGAGGGTAAAATGTCTTACCACTACCTCATAGAGATAGAGAAACTGTTTCCGAAAGACCCTCAACTCAAAAATATCATCCCCAAAAACAGAAAATACTAGATATGAAACCAAACAACTAAAGTGGAAGCAAATGACAATTTATAAAGACAATAAAAATAACAAATATAAGTGACAGAAAATAACAACACGATATATGAAGACGTCCTCTACCAACCTATTAAATCCCAAGGCTATACATCATCCTAACCCTACTAGCCGTTTAACCTTCTACCCTAATACGCGATCTCCACTCCTTTCTATCCAAGGTCATGTCCTCGGTGGTACAGAGCTGCGCCATATCCTGTCTAATCACCTTCCTCCAATACTTTTTTGGTCTACCTCTACCCCTCTGCGTACCCCCTAAATCCAACCTATGCCTAGGAATCACCTGGTACGGGCCTATGCACATATGAAAGAATGGTTCGGGTCTTAGCTTAGAATTTTTTGGGGTGCTTCAATAATGCTTCTTTGAATCTTCCTGCCTATATTACTGCACCCCCAAACAAGTTCCAAGACATACTCCAAAGAGGCTAGATCAGGTCTCAGTGTTGAATAAGATGGTCAACAGATTCTATTGGAGATTTACATAATAACACCTATGCATAAACTGAATGCTCATTCTTTGTACATTATCTTGTGTAGGCATGCAAAATTTTACGCTGTCCATTCATAAAATTCAGATTTGTCAGCAACATTGTGACAAGATTTTACAGGAAACCTTCTTCTGCCTTGGCTGTCAATGGAAAAGAATCTGCCTGATCAGCTTGGTTACTACAACCTCCAACTTCTTAAATAATAAATTAACTCTATCAATATCTGAATATAAAATATTCCTTCTGAATTTTTCAAAAGATTTTAGAAATCTGCTTGCTGCATGTTCTTCCGTTCTGTTCATGATTGTAAAGATATGACACTTGGGCGTAATGTAACCCCAAAAGCTGTCTCATAAGGGGAGGATTCTCCAGGTCCGCATAAGCAGATAGATCACCAATCCATTCCTCAACCAATGTGGGAGTCTAACCCGCTTTAACAACCCCGTTCACTCCCAAGCCATACAGGAATGTGGACAATATAACATGGGGCTCCAAAAAGGGAAGAACTTCGCTCTAATACCATGTAAAAATATGACACTGGGGCATTGCTTAATCCCAAAAGCTTGCTTAGGAGGGAGGATTGCCTAGTACATCTAGGCAGAACCACTAGGTCATTCCCCAATCAATGCGGGACTCTAACAATAATTCATAGACAAACTAGATTACTAGACCACATTCTTAAGGCATCCTAAGCTTTTCCTGAAAAGACTTCGGTGATAGATTTTTCTTTTTTACCTTTTCTCTATGGAAATCAAACAAGCGGTGACTTGCTGAAAGTCTTGTCACAATGCCACTGGAGTTCTAATCTTTTCTTCAAGTTAAGATATTGGTTTATCAGAGATCTTATTACTGATTGTCTGTCGTGCCTCAACTGCAGGATTTTGCGGGTTGAGATTGAAGAGTTGCAACATCAATTTGATTCAGATCTTCTTGATGATGTTAAACAACCCTTAGTGTATGCAAGGAACTTTCTGGAATTTTGCTCCTTTCAGGCTCTTCAAGTTGCAACCAACCGTCCTGATTATCTGAGCGATAAGGACTTCCGTCGGTTGATGTTTGACATGATGCTAGCATGGGAAGTCCCTGGTGATGGGAATCAAGTACTAAACTACTCCCTCTGTCCCACCCTCTGTCCCATATTAACTTAATTTGTGAGACAATGCACACATATTAAGAAAAACATTTAAGGACATTATTTAAACCATATTTTCCACTATTACGTTTTGTGAAATCATAAATGTAGCTTTGCAAGTAGTGTAATTTATCTCCTAGAAAATATAAAACTTCAATAAATGAAAGGGCAAATATGGAAAGAGTTTCAAACATTTATGTTGAACTTTGAACAATTCAACTATTTTGAGCAATGAAAAAAGCCCCAAACATTAAGTTAATATGGGACGGAGGGAGTACATGAGATATACTCTATGTCAAGATTGCTTTCTTTTTAAAATTCCGCTTGCTATGTCATAGGTTTGGCTGTCCATTTGAAAGTCTATCTGTCTAACAATACCGTCATGGAGATGTTTTCACAGGAAACTGCTGCTTCTGATAAGAGGGAAGTGGAGGATGAAGATAGCTGGTCATTGTTTTATTCGGATTCCACAAACATGGCTGTTCAGGTTGCTACTGATTTAACATTTTCCTTTGTTTAGTAATCCCTATGTCTCAATGTATATGATGTGCTTTTCTTCTTAGTCTGCCCCAAAGAGGATGATGCTTTTCTATATTTATAAACAATTTTTACGTTAAACTTCCCATTTACCTTAATGAGATGATTTTTAGCCATAAAAATATCTATGACTTGTTTTAGACCACAAAGTCCTAAAAATCTTTCCATGTTTCTAAACTCCATGTGTAGTCAAAGTGCGTCATATAAAATGGGATGGAGGGAGTGTCTATTTTTGGAGTACAATTTTTTAGATTACTACTTCTTATATGTGACAGAAATTGTATACCTCCACAATAGAAGGTTCGAACTTTGAGGGCCATAGAAATAAAAAGCCTTTTATAACTAAAGATGAGAAGTGTGTTCTTTCTTGTGGTGGCACTGAATTGTAAAAACACTTTCTCAGAAGGGCATCATATGACTGAAATTTTCAACTGCCTTTTATTTATCCATTTTATTTCTCGTCTCTTATCAGGTTGATAATAAAAAGACAGTTGGTGCAGATTCATTTTCACGAATTGCTCCTGCTTGCGTTATTGTTGCAGACATTATAACTGTTCACAATCTTTTCGATGTCCTAGCAAGTTCTTCAGGTCACCGGCTCCATTTTCTTATATACGACAAGTACCTTCGGAGTCTTGAAAAGTATGCTCCATTACTTGAGGATTAATTGTTGGACCCCACTTTACCTTTTTGTTCTTTGGGTACTTTACTTTCTCACAAAAGATTGAAATCAAGCTGGTTACAGATCTTTTGAGATTAAAGTCAAACCTCATTACAGAGGCAGGGTTTGTCTGAAAATTTTATGGTTGCTATAGTAGGGTGATGTTATATATGTATATTGACATTTGAAGTTTTGATCTCATTTATCGAAAACAACCTCTCTACTTCCACGAGGTAGTGGTAAGGTCTGTATACATTCTATTCTTCCCAGATCTCACTTGTGGAATTTCTCTGGGTATCTTCTTGTTGTTATCTGTTATAAATAAAATTACACTAATTTCTTTCTTTTTTTTAATGATTTTGTGCATTGAGAAGAAGGAATGTGTTTGAAACCAAAAATATAGAAAGAGTATGAATGTATAAAAGACAAACTCCAGTAGTTTTTTCTCGTGAAGTAATGGCCATAGCTAATGGGCACCATTTGAGTACAATTTGTTTTTTCCTTTTGGATATTTCTACTTGAAAGTTACTTTGTGCATGACATTAATGATGATTACCATAAATATTTTAATATTTTATTTGTATACATAATATATTCTTTACAAAATAATATTACACAATATTTGAATATGATTGTTATAGAGGGGTAATTTCACAAAGAGTGTACCACTTTCAGTGAATGCCACTGCAGTTATAGTTAGTGTTATAAAGAAGTAAAAATTTACAGGAAAAATCGGTTTTAAAGAAAATCAAACCATTCAAAAAAAAAAGAAAATCAAGCCCTTATAGTGAAATTTTGTTATAACGAAGGGCTGTTATAATGAGGTTTGACTGGTTGGATTGAAGTCCTCAGTAAAAGACAAAACTTTCACCGATGACTTTAGAACTTTCATTGTGAGTTGAGATGGAGTTTTCCTGATGCTCAAAGGATGGTAAATCATAAGTTTGATCTAACTTGGAAAGCTGCTTAAAGATATTTTTTAATGTGAAAATATTCATACACAGTGATAACACATAGCTACAAATCGGGCATGCCATTTTGCATTTTCTTCAGTATCTGGATGATCTTGGGAATTATTATCATGCTTCTCCTAGCTCCATTTATTACAACAACTCACACATTCCCCCAAGTCGGCTTTTTGGAAGACAATATTCATCCACCTGTCCCACTTCTTCTTCTTCTGCAAAGTTTGCCTGTACCTTTTGAAGTTTGCTGTAGGACTTGATATAAACATTGAGGAGTTTATCAGAGTTTGACTGACATAGTTCATCTTCTTTTGACCCACTTGTATCAGCAACCTGTCTCAATTTTGCATTTTATGATCTCAAACGATCTGTTCCGGCAAGAAAAGTTAGAGAAGGGGGAGAGTCTCTCACTCTAGCAAACTATTTTCTAATTTTCTATTCTGAATTTGGTCCAAATGTTATAATTTTGTCGGTTAAGATATGGTTAGCATATACTAGAGAGGAAATAGATCCCTTTGTATAGTTATCTAATAGCTATCCTATTTATGAAATTAATTATATTAACAGAAGCATCACATGGGAATTTTTTATGATTCTGGCCTAATTTATGTTATAAAATATATGATTTAAGTTTTCTATCAGCAGGAAAAAATCATATATCTGTCTCCCGTTGGGTTCTCTCCCTCTCCCCCTCCTGTGTTAGCAGAACCATCATGATAATTATGTATTTGAGGAACTTTACGTACATTATTTGGATGCACTTGTAGACTTGCTTTTGATACGAAGTCTTGGTATATCCAGAGTAAAATATGGGGCTTAAATGAATGATTACTTGTAAGTTATTTCCTCATTCCTATTCCTACTGCAGGGTGATAAAGGCAGTCCAGAATTTCAGTGGACCTCAATTGGTGTCCAATCTTTCACTTGCAGAGGAAGAGATAGTGCTGGAGGTGGATGGTACAGTTCCCACACAACCAGTTTTGGAACATATTGGAATATCTGCATGGCCTGGTAAGCCATAGCCTTTTTTCCTCAAAGGATGATTATACATCTGATGCTTTGATTGCTATAACTCTACTAAAATCATCTGTGATAGTTTTTTTGAAATATGAAACAAAAGATGCTTATGAATTTTAATGACTTCTTCTGCTCTGAAACTTGGAAATTGCATTTATAATGAAGGGATTTCTGATAATAATTGTTTTGCATAGGATAGTTTATCTTCATTTTCTTTTAATAGTTTTGAGTGAAGGCTTTGGAAAACTTAGTTTAGAGGTTTAGGCTGACAGGTGGCAGCAAGACTGAGAGGATGTGAACCTGCATTTCTTCAAAATGCTATAAGAAGCACCAAATTTACCATATGAAACATGGGAGAAATAATGGAGAAAAATATTATTGAATTGTGTATCTACATAGTTACATGAGCCCTATTTATAGATACTACAATACAATCCTCTTTCATGTAAGATATTATATACAAATGCTATTCCTATTCTAACATGCCCCCTCAAATTGGTGCATACAAGTCATATATACCTAGCTTATTACAGATATAATTAGTTAGATGCTTTCTATGAATGTCAACTAAGTATCATAAATAAATTGCTCCCAGTTGTTCAACCAGGACCGATGAGGGATTTGGTGAAAATGTCTGCAAGTTGATCACTTGACTTCACAAGTTTTGTGACAATATCTCCGGAGAGTATTTTTTCTATGAAAAAGTGCCTGTCATATCACAATGTGCTAGGTCCTCTCATAAAATACCAAATTTGATGCGATATGAAGAGGCGCTTGGTTATCACACACAAGTTCCTTCTGGCTGATTTCTCCAAATCTTACTTTTATGAGCAACTGTTTAATCCAAACAAGCTCTCAAATTGCTACAACAATTTTTTGATATTGTGTTTCTGCGCTAGATCGAGCAACTACACTCCGTTTCTTACTCTTTCAGGGCACAAAATACATCCTATAAAAATACAAAATCTATATGTAGAAATTCTATCCGAAGATGATCTTTCCCAAAAGGTGATCCTGTCCAATCAATGTCTATATCTATTGATCTACTCATTGCCTCGATCCTCAAAGAGTAGTTATTTAGCAAGACCTGACTTGACTTTATATATGGCAAAATGTGGACAACTGTATTCCAATGGCTTTCACTGGAAGAATCTATAAATTGACTTACAACACTCACAAGGAAAAAAATGTCAGCTCTAGTCACTGTGAGATGATTCAACTTACCAACCAATAACTTACTTCTTTCAGGTCACTGAGTGGCTCCCTTGTCCCGGTAGGAGTTTAGCATTCGGATTGATAGGAGTGTCAATGGGTCTACATCCCATCATTCTTGTCTCCTTAAGAATGTCTAAGGCATACTTGTGTTGTGAAATAACAATACTTGCTCTGGAAATGCCGAAAGAGGTGTTGCTTTAAATTAGTGATACCATCCCGATTATTGGCGCTAATGACAATATCGTCAACATATATCACTAAACAAATTCATAGATTTGCAGCAGAATATCGATAAATATTGAGTGATCAGGTTCACAATGGGCCATGCTAAAATCCCAAATTACTGTGCTGAACTTTCCAAACCAGGCTCAGGGAGATCGTTTCAAACCAGTAAGTGATCGTTGCAATCAACACACCAGGCTAGACTCACCCCTAACAACAAACCAGGTGGTTGTTCCACATAAACTTCCTCTGCAAGGTCACCAGGGAGAAACATTCTTAATGTCCAATGGATAAAAAGGCCAATGCAGGATAACCATAGATAGAAAAAGACGGACAAATGCTATTTTAGCCACAAGAGAAAGTATCACGGTAATGAAGCCTAAATATCTGATTGTACCTCTTAGCAACAAGGTGAGCTTAAGCCGAACAACTTGGTCATCTCAACCAACTTTGGCTACATAAACCCAAGGCCAACCAATAATAGATTTACCTGGAGGAAAAGGAACAAGCTCCCAAGTACCACTCACATGAAAACAAACATCTTGTCAATCACAGCTTGTTGCTCAGAAGACAAATATGATATAAAGGCATAATGAGTTGATGAGAGATGATGATAACTTAAAAGGTACAATGAAGGTTAGTATTATGAGTGGACTGTATATCTTTTTGAAGTGCATTAGGTTGATTAAGCAGAATAAGTCTGCAGTAGGTGCTGCGTTAGGTGCAGGACATGAATTATCTAGGCTTGATTTGAACGTGGATGACGATGATAAATCCACGATAGGTGCAGGGTCCCCACTTCTCCTTTTTCTTTGGATAAGCGAAAGGCGGCCACTTTGTTTCTACCTCGCTTCATGCTTCGGGGATAGAAGCGACCACTTCATTTGCTTAGCATTGCCCAACGCTCGCCTTGCTTTGCCTCATCGCTTAAACTGATCTTTTCACAACACTGGCTTAAGCTGTTAGATCATTATTATTTACTTAATTTTGTCTTCAACACATCCATTCACATGCGGGTCGGATTCTTTTTCATAGACCAATCAAGTGAATATTCTTTTTTGATAATAGGCGGCAGTGAGGCTGGAAAGCAGGACTTTTGTGTGCTCTGATAAGATATTGAAGTGTAACCATCTCATCAAAAAGCTTATTTTCTACTAGTTTCTAAGATGCTTGTTTCTTCCATTTTCTTTTTCATCCAGGAAGGTTGACATTAACTAACTATGCTCTCTATTTTGAGTCTGGAGTGGGCTTATATGATAAAGCAGTGCGGTATGATCTAGCATCCGATTTGAAACAGATCATTAAGCCTGAGCTTACTGGACCTTTAGGTGCTCGCCTCTTCGACAAAGCTGTTATGTACAAGTCCTCATCCATGTAAGCTTAATGTTATCAGTTGAATCTATAGACCTTAATTCACCGGGGACTTCTAACCATTAAGTTAATACAGGGTAGATCCTGCATATTTTGAATTTCCAGAATTTAAAGGAAGTTCAAGACGGGACTATTGGTTGGATATTTGTCTTGAGATCTTCCATGCTCACAATTTTGCTCGGAAGTATAAACTCAAAGAGAGTCAGCAGTCCGAAGCACTTGCTAGGGCTGTTCTTGGAATTTACAGATACAGGGCAGTAAGAGAGGCTTTTAAGGTATCTTCTTCCAATTACAAAACCTTACTGTGTTTTAACTTGGCAGAAAGTCTTCCTAGAGGAGATGCGATCTTGGAAACTTTATCAAGCCGCTTGAAACTCATTAACTCTGCCAGTAATCGACGAGGATTATTGGGTTCTCCTAGTGCATGGAGACAGGTGATACACCCAGTATCACGGGTGTCACTTTGTAGACTTGGAATTATCTCATGCAAGGAGGTTGACATAATTGGAGAAGCAACAACTTTAGTAGGAGATGTCTTTATTGGTGAGGTAAATCCTCTAGAAAATGCTGTCAAACAGTCAATAAAGAACATTGGTAGAGCTGAAGCTGCACAGGCGACAGTTGACCAAGTCAAAGTTGAAGGAATTGATACTAATTTAGCTGTAATGAAGGTATAAATGAACCCCTTTGCCTTTTTCCTTTTTTTGCTTAATGTATGATTCCTATGTTCTGGAGATTGCTGCTGCATATTCTCTTATTGATAGTTAATCCCTGCTAAGTGCACTTCTGCATACAGGAAAACTGCCTTATACAGTGTGTTACTTCAGTTCATCCTATATTTAAAATGGTGCAAGTTGAAAACTGCAGTCTTTTTTCCTAGGGAACTAAGAAGGTAGCATGATTATTCTTTGGTCGTTCTCATGTCTTCTGTACATCTTTGATTTTAGAGTAGTTGGTAGTTAGCAGCTCCACTTAATTTGTGGTTCCCTTTGTTGCATTTGTTTATTATTGTTAAATTAGAACTAAGGAGTTCCTGCACCCTATCTTTGAAAGTATCACTTCATAAATGGCGATACTTCATTGTCTTTGCTTCTTGCTGTAAACTTTGAATTTTGAAATGAGTAAGACTACAGAATGTCTCTTCACTCCTCAGCATGGTATAGTATTTGAGTTGTGATATATTATTGCTGCTTACTGCTTAGAAACTTACTAAGTCCTAGAGCTATTACTACATAATGTTTCTTCATTCCTCAGGATGACACTTAAAAAAATAAATAAATTTCTTCACAGGAGCTACTTTTCCCTCTCATCGAATCAATTAACCGCCTTCAACTATTAGCTTCATGGAAAGATCCATGGAAGTCAATGCTATTCATGGTGTTTGTAAGCTATGCTATAATCAGGTATCTAATACTTAACTTTTCCCTTGTTTTGTGTGTTAGACAGAACTCAAATCCAAGATGTCGAAGGATTATACAAATCGCTCTCGACAATATTTTAATAACAACTCTGTCTCTTGAAATTCTAGTTCTATGATTTAGATGACTTTTTTATTTAAAAAAATTGTTAACAGGAATTCTCCGTTTAGGATGTGCATTGTCATCCCTTCCTATTCCTCATTACCTTGTAATATAAATTTGTTGTGACTCTTCGTAGGATTCCAAATAAATCACAATATGGCTAGAGTGAAGGAGAAGGCAATGCTGTAATTTACCTAGTTCTTGTATTGTTTCAAATTTTCATAACAGTTAAAAGAAGCCTGTAAATTGAGTTTGGCAACATGAGTGTTCTGTTACAAGAAGCCACATCGCTCTCCTTCTATTTAAGAAGCCAAAATTCCTCTTACAAGCCCATAAAGCCTCTCCCTTTCTCATCTTTTCATAAAGTGTAGTAATATCTCATTATATGAATCAGACAATTAACCTACATCTATTTATTAAAGAGTATATAAAACAACAACATACCCAGTGAAATCCCACAAGTGGGGTCTGGGGAGGATAAAATGTACGCAAATCTTACCACTACCTCATAGAGATATAGAGGGTGTTTCCGGAAAACCTTCATCTCAAAAATTGAGCCTCGTAAGGAGAAGGTACTAGATATGGAAAAAAAACACAAGGAAAAGAAAGGGAAAAGGAAACGACTAAGAAGGTACTAGATATAGAAAAAACATAAAGAAAAGAAAGGAAAAAGGAAACGACTAATAATGAAAAGTAAATGACAGTATGTAAATATGTTAGAAGTAACAAGTATAAGACGGAAAATGACAACACAGGATATAAAGACACGACTAATCCTACTAACCTACTATATCACAAGACCAGACATCAATCTACCCCTACTAGCCTATTAGCCTTCTACCCTAATACGTAACCTCCACTCTTTTCTATGTTAAGGTCATGTCCTCGGTGAGATGAAGTTTCGCCATATCTTGTCTGATCACCTCCTCCCAATACTTCTTCGGACTACTTCTATCCCTCCATGTAATCCCTAAATCCAACATCTCGCACCTCCTAACAGGAGCATCGGTACTTCTTCTCTGCACATGTCCAAACCATCGCAGTCTCGCTTCTCTTATCTTGTCAGCCACAGGGGCCACCTCTAACTTCTCCCGAATGGTCTCATTCCTAATCTTATCACACCTGGTGTGTCCACACATCCATCTCAACATCCTCATCTCCGCGACCAACATCTTTTGAACATGTGAGTTTTTGATTGGCCAACACTCGACCCCATATAGCAAAGACGGTCTAACCACCATTCTATAAAACTTACCTAAGTCTAGGTGGTATCTTATTATTATACAATACTCCAGAGGCAAGCCTCCATTTAGTCCATGTTGCCCCAATACGATGTGTGACATCATCATCGATATCACTACTACTCTGGATGATGGACCCAAGATATTTAAAGTTTTCTCTCTTGGGAATAGATTGAGTGTCAAGTCTCACTTCAATGTCTACATCATCCCTCAGAACATTGAATTTACACTCCAAGTATTCTGTTTTGGTCCTGCTCAGTTTGAACCCTTTGGATTCCAAAGTATGTCTCCAAACTTCCAATCTATCATTAACTTTAGCCCAAGTCTCATCAATCAGTACTATATCATCTACAAATAGCAAACACCATGGGACTTCCTCCTGAATGGATCGTGTCAGTTCATCCATTACTAAGGAAAAAGAAAAGGGCTCAACACAGATCCTTGATGAAGTCCCACTTCAACAGGAAAATACTTTGAATTTCCTCCCACCGTTCTTACCCAGTTTTGGCTCCATCATACATGTCCTTTATCCTCCTAATATACACCATTGGAACACCTTTCGCCTGCAGACACCTTCATACATCCTGGCACCCAATTTACTCTACAATCACAACAACAACATACCTAATTTAGTTTGATTCCTTAGTATCTTACTTGGTGCTTCATTCTTTGTTTCTAGTAAGCTTTATACTTGCATTCAAGTCTAATTACATGTTCAATTTGTGCACTAACTTGTTGGATAGTTTCGGGATGTATTTTGATGATAATGCACCTAGCTCTAATCCTGATCTTCCCACAGTGAAGCAAGCACATTATATAGAAACATCTTATTGCAATCCACCTATCATAGTCCTGGTATTACATTCGTCCACAGTAGGGTTGTTTATTGATGAAGTTAAAAATTAATGGATCAGTTGGGGAATCCAGCATACAATGCATATATACAAAAGGTCGAGGACCTTACCCAAGAAAGAAAAGGGCTCTCTGCAAAGAACATCTAGTTGTCGACACTAACTGGAATATCAAAACAGCTAACTAAACTATACAAAAGCAACAAAAACATTGCACTTATCTGTATGAACAAGTTTTTCACTCCTCAAATCATCTTCTGTTTCTCTTCTTTTTCATATTGTCTAGATATGAGCACCAGCAGAGTTACTCCCATGTTTTCCTTCTCTTCTCTTCTTTCTAAATATCCATCCAGTAGCAGCTCCTACTGTTCCTGGCATTACTCCATCCACTGATGATCCTCCAGAGCAGTGTTGTAAATCTGAAGAAGGTTATGTAAAGAAGTAACCTAAAGGTTTGATTTTTGGAAATTAAGGGAAGCTTCTATATCTATGTTGTTGAGTGCAATGTACTGACCTGGACGGACTGAAAAATGTCATTACTGATATCCAAAGTTCCAATTAAATTTTCTTCTCTTGATGGGTGATCACAACACTAGCTACATAAATTACGTAAGGAGATTGATGCTTTGAAAAGATCCATGTAGGGTGTAGTTGGATCTGTTTCTGAATTCTGGCGTTGTTTCCATCTGTCTAAAATATACCGACTAGATCCTTCTCTTGTGGTCCCTAGCTGTTCTGAAATGCTTCATTTTTTATATGCAGGGAGTGGATAAAGTATGCATTGCCGTCGTTGTTGGTTGTGCTTGCAGTTATCATGTTTTGGCATAGGAATGTGAGGAAAGGGAAGCCATCAGAACCACTAAATATCATAGCTCCTCCTCCAAAAAATGCTGTTGAGCAGCTCTTGATATTGCAAGAAGCTATTAGTCAACTTGAGGCGTTAATCCAAAGTGGCAACATTATTCTGCTGAAAGTACGAGCTCTCATTTTTGCTGTTCTTCCACAGGTATTATCATCTGTTTTCCTCATCCTAAACTGCTATTAACCAATCCAATATTTGGGTTTGATATTGCTATTTCTTTATTCTTATTATAGCTGCAACTTGAAAACTCAATACGTGGGAGGGGATTACACTTCAATTGTTCGAGATGTTTAATGCATATATAAAGTGATTGTGAAAGTCAAACAATAATTGAACTCAAAGAAGCTGTAGACGTTTGATACAAAGTTTTCTAGCTCTTGATATTGTTGAAGAGTCAATATACGTCGGTGTATTATACATCATGGTTTTATATTTAGTGCATACATGGAAGTGATGAAAAACCTAGTCGATGCATTTCATTCATAAATACTAGTTTAGGAGACTTATAGGTTTCTTTTCGCAGTGGCGGATCGATAACAACCACAATTTGAGTCATCGCTCATGGTTGTAATCTTCACGATATAAATGATTTCCCTTTGTCCGCAACCTAGATACCCTATTGTGACGCAAGGAAGTAGTAACTCAAGTCCTTTTTTTTCCCACAAGAAATGTTAGGAAAACCTTATTTCTCTACACCCATAATGGTGTATTTATAGTCAATCAGTTAAGGTTTAAGTGTAAGGTTAACTAATGGACTAATGGGCTAAACTAACCCCTTGTGGGTGGAATGGACCCAATAATATTTTCCAACATCTCTAACTCACACATAAGGGAGTGCTTAAGCTTCACCAAACTAAGGAAAGGATATTCTCTTTAACTTCTCTTGCATCATTTCATACTTAATAAATTGGTCTTGCTACTGACATGCTAAATGAGAGAACTTTGCTATACATCTTCCAAGAATATATAGCCTATCATTGGCGTCATGAAAATCATCACGTAGATCATATGAAGTATGCCTAGTGCCCTAGATAATTCGAACCATTTTGATACGTCTCATTTTTGATCTCATGTATAATAGCTTCTTGTGTTCGCAAATATGACTCATAAGTCATAACTAGTACCAGCAAACACAAGCTAAATGATATTCCATCAACAATCTTCCTTTTCTCTCTAGTCTCTCAACTCATATCCAACCCTCTTTCATAGTCATGCCCCGCCAAACTGAATTTCTCATGGTCATTTGGTAACATGCTAAAATAGCTAACATCTAACCAAGCTTCTGCCACAGATAGGAGTCATGAGGGTATTGAATTTGGGTCTCACACAACAAGTCAAGATAAAACTTATGTTAACCCTTTTAGTTGACATTTGCACACATGGTGTGGAACATGTCCTGCAGCATTTTCTCCTTTTTCCATGGAGCATATGCCTTTATCTCATAAAATAATGTTGAACTAATGATATTCAAACATCATGCGTCTGACTTGTCTCTATAAACATGACCTCATATTTGTCCTCTTGAGGTAAACTAGGTGAAACTTATTATCACCATCCAAACACTGCAATGACCTTTTCCCATTAATTTTATTGACACAAAAGCTTTTTAAGTCGTAACTGAAATTATCTTAATAATAATTTGCTTAAAATTTTGTCTCATGGAGCATCAACACTAAATTGATGAAGGTGGTCACTTGTGTGAGAGGATTGGCCTATGTCCACCCGATATACTTTTTAATAACATCAAAGAATGCACCAAAAGCATTCCACAATATGAATGTACAATAAACATTCAAATGATAAGTGTATGCAAATTGAACTTTTTTTGATATTAACAAAACAACAAAGATTTTTGAGTGTTAGGAAAAATCAATTAAAAGTCAATGAGTCTATTTTTAATCCCGACACAGTCCTTGAGATCTTGCATGAACGAAACCATACATCTCAAGGAATTGATTTAGTCACTGGATCTGCATCCATTTGTGCAGATACCTTTGTGTTCACTTCTTTGCGTGCAACAATGTCTTCCATAAAATGAAATTTAATGTCAATGTGTTTGGCTTTTACAATGAGTTTTAGGGACCCCGGTGCTCAATATAGCAGCTTTACTATCACAAAGACTGCACTGGATCAATACTAACTGTAGCACCAACAAGTTGTCCAAGGATCCTTTAAACCAAACATCCACTTGTGCCAGTGAGGACAGAGGTACAAACTCAATTCCCATCATGGATAGAGCTACACATGATTGCTTTTCATTTGCTCCATGATATGGTGCCATTATAGAGCAGAAAACACATTCAGAGGTGGACCTAATGTTGTAGATATCTCCTCCACAATCAAAATCTGTCTCCTTTTAGTTCCATGTTATGCCTTTACTACAAAGTGCACAATTAGAAATTCCTTTATCGTGCCACATGATTTTTATAACTGATTTTGTTGGGTTTCTTTAAAGGCTAAGCTTTAGAGATGAGGTGTAATGTGAATTGGGTAATGGAGGAAAAAAAGTTGGAGGAAAAATGAAGTTCATTTCTCCCTTATTGGTGGTGAAGACGTTTTTTGTGCTTTCAAGTAAACACACTCCTAGCTATTAAACGATTGAGAAGAGAGACTCTTCTCATGTTGCCATTGTCTTTGCTCGCTCCGTTGGGCTTTGGTTTTGGCGAATAATGTGATTTGTGAGAAATATTGAAGAAAAATATTGTTGAATTGTGTGTCTACATTATTACATAGAGACTCTATTCATAGATACTGCAATATAATCCTTTACCAAGTAGGAAGCAACATACTATTCCTATTCCAATTCTAAATAGGATTATATATTCCTATTCCTATTCTAACACTCCCCCTCAAGCTGGTGCATACAAATCATAAACACCTAGCTTGTTACAGATATAATTAATACGAGGACCAGTGAGGGACTTGGTGAAGATATCTACAAGCTGATCACTTGACTTCACAAACTTTTTAACAATCTCTTGAGAGTATCTTTTTTCTGACAAAGTGACAATCAATCTCAATGTGCTTGATCCTTTCATGAAACACTGGATTTGATGCAATATGAAGGGTCGCTTGATTATCACACACAAGTTCCACCTGATCAATTTCGCCAAATTTTAGCTCCCTCAATAACTGTTTGATCCAAATAAGCTCGCAAGTTGCTGCAACCATTGCTCGATATTCTGCTTCTACACTAGACCGAGCAACCACATTTTGTTTCTTACTCTTCCATGACACCAAATTACCTCCTACTAACAAACTGTATACGGATGTAGAACATCTATCAGGAGGTGATCCTGCCCAATCGGCATTTGTATATCTCGTGATATGCTCATGGCCTTGATCTACAAAGAGTAGTCCTTTTTCGGACGCTGACTTTATATTTCGCAGAAGACGAACAACTGCATATCAATGACTATCACATGGGGAAGTCATAAACTGAATTACAACACTCACAGGGAAAGAGATGTCAGGTCTAGTCACTGTGAGATAATTTAACTTTCCCACCGGTCATCTATACCTTTCAGGATTACTAAGTGGTTCCCCCTGTCCTGGAAGGAGTTTAACATTTGGATCCATAGGAGTGTCAATGGGTCTACATCCCATCATTCCTGTCTCCTCAAGAATGTTTAAGGTTGTGTTGAGAAATAACAATACCTCATCCAGACTAAGCAGACCTAAAAGATACTTTAGTCCGCCAAGGTCTTTAGTCTGAAAATGCTTAAAGAGGTGTTGCTTCAAACTAGTGATACCAACTTGATCATTGGCAGTGATA
Source organism: Solanum aculeatissimum (assembly GCA_038996855.1). Taxonomy (NCBI): domain Eukaryota; kingdom Viridiplantae; phylum Streptophyta; class Magnoliopsida; order Solanales; family Solanaceae; genus Solanum; species Solanum aculeatissimum. The sequence goes on along the minus strand of JBCEWC010001541.1, from coordinate 17,354 downwards.
AAAATATGTCGACATAAACAACCAAATAAATACACTGATTTGGTGCAGAATGCCGATAAAATACAGAGCGATCAGCTCCACTCCGAGTCATGCCAAACTCCTGAATTACTGTGCTGAACTTTCCAAACAAGGCTCAAGGAGACTGTTCTAGACCATAGAGTGACTTACGCAATCGGCATACTAGGCTTGTAGACTCCCCCGAGCAACAAAACTAGGTGGTTGCTCCATATAAACTTCTTTCTCAAGTTGCACCTCTGATCGACGCGTGCGGGCGCATGAGGTGCTATTTTCTGGTGGGTTTGACTGGGATTTGTTGTAGGAGAGTGAGCGATCCAGTAGTGGTGTTGATTTTTACACAACACTGACAGAAAAAGATGCTGACACAAATCAGCCTTTACAGCCGTCGGAAATTGACGCACGGTGGCCTGTCGAAAGATTCTCACCAATGTGTTGATACCATGTGAGAAATATTGAAGAAAAATATTATTGAATTGTGTGTCTACATTATTACATAGAGATCCTATTTATAGATACTATAATATAACCCTTTACCAAGTAGGAAACAACATACTATTTCAATTCCAATTCTAAATAGGATTATATATTCCTATTCCTATTCTAACGTGATTGATTGATAAAATTTGGACAATTTATTTTTCATTTTAAATAATTAATTTCCTTTTCCTGTTATTAATAATTATTATTCTTTGGGCTTGGAACAACATTTTTCCTTTAATTAATTTTTCATTTCTTTTTATATTTGATTGGAGGAATAAGAAACTTAAAGAATTTAAATATTTATATTCCTGCTTCACCTTATATTCTCTTAGGTCTGGAGACTAAAATCGAATAATTTTCTACTCCAGTGATTACCTTGGGTCGAAGACAAAATCTCCATCAAGTTAAAAGTTTTTGTTTCTCTCGGTTTGAAGATATAAAAGCTCCATCGAGTTGAATAAAAATTCTAACTTGATCATTCTGTTGTTTAATACTGTTTCTGTATTTTCAAACAGAATGGGAGAATTTACTGTCTCTGATTCTTGGACAAATGCAGTGACTTCATCTGGTCGACCAACATCTGTGCCTACTATGACAAATGATTTTTAAAGGTGGCAGCTGAAGATGTTTTTCTACTTAACCACCCTCAGTCTACAGAGGTTCATCACTGAAGATATTCCAGTCCTATAAAAAGAAACTCCAAAAAATGTTTCTTTTTCTAACAACAAAAGCATGAAAGTATTCTGACTTTCTGTCTGGGTAAGAATTATATTTTGAATGGTTTGAAAGACTGTTTGTATAATGTCTACAACATGTGCCAAATTTCCAAGGATCTGCAGGACGGGTTGGAGAAGATATATAAGATAGAAGATGCTAGACTCAAGAAATTTGTGGTTGCCAATGCTCCCTTGAACCAAGCAAGAATGAGTGCCCCAGCTAGTTAAAACATTGAGCAGATGTTGAACCGAGTTCTCAAGAGAGTCGAGTCTACGGATACTGGAGTTAAGGATTCAAGAGTGATGTATCCAATTTAACTCAAATTGTAGCTCTCTACTTTTGTGAGGTAGTGGTAAGATCTGCGTACATTTTACCCTCCCCAGACCCCACTTGTGGGATTCCACTGGGTATGTTGTTGTTGTACTCTGCTGTAATCAAACACTTAAGAGACCCAAATGAGTCATTTCTCAAATGAACCCAAGAGCCATAGGTACTCTCTCAAGTGATACTCTTTCGAATCTGAAAAATGATTGTCATTGTATGGCGATAGTCACAAGGAGTGGAAAAGTGCTTAATGATGCCAACATGGTGCCTAAGAAGGTTGCTTGTGAGAAGGTTGAGGATGGGTTGAAGCCTAGTGCACCCATTTGAATTTTTGGTAAAAATTTGTCAAATGAGGAGAATGTGAGTGTTGATGAGAGAAAGGAGGTTGAACTTCTTAAGGTGATAGTTGATATTGAGGAAGAAACTGGGGATAAATAGGGTGATGTGCTCAAGTGTCCCCCTCCTTATCCTCAAAGGGTGATGAAAGAAGAAAAGGACGATCAGTTTACAAAGTTTATAGATCAGCTCAGCCAGTTGTGTGTGAATATTCCACTAATTGATGCTTTGTTGGAGATGTCGAGGTACTCAAAGTTCATGAAGGAGCTGCTACAAAAGAAGAGGATGGTTAATGTGGGCACAATTGAAGTGTCCCACCATAGCAATGCTGTGATGGCCAGCAATGGGGCCCCAAAGAAAGAGGATTCGAGAGCATTCACAATTCCATGAACTATTGGGGTGCACAAATTTGTCAAAGCCTTGTGTGACTTAGGGGCAAGTATCAATCTGATGCCTTTTTTGATTTTCAAGAAGTTGGGACTCAGGAATCCCAAGCATACTCGGATGAGGCTATTAATGGCAGATCACTCTATCAGGAAGCTGGTAGGTATACTATTTGACATCTTGGTCAACATAGACAAATTCATTCTTCTAGTTGACTTTGTAGTACTTAACTGCGACGTGGACCTAAAGATGTCTATAATCTTAGGCTGACCATTTCTCGCCATGGGCCGAGCACTTGTTGATGTGGAGCTTGGAGAGCTCCATTTTAGAGTTGGAGAAGAATTAGTGAAATTTAGTGTGGGCATACCGACAAAGCCACCTAATGAAAGGTAGAGTGGTGTCCGTGAATGTGTCTGTGGATGAGCTGGTGAATGATCCATGGGAGGAAGAAGTACTACCTGACACAGGGTAATCTTGAGGAATTTGTGTCGTGCTGTGAAGCTAAATCAAATGCTTCTTGGGAGGCAATCCAAGTGTTTTTAATTACCCTTTACTTCACTTTTTATTGTTTATGCGAAGTGAAAAATATGAAAATTTGAGTGTCTTGGCTATCTGAGCAAGACAAGTGTAACGACGGCTAGATATTATACAACGCCAGTCAAATGCAGGTTCCCAACAGGTAACTGGAAGGATTTTTTGGAACCCGCGCTTGACCGATGAACTGCTGGTAAAAAATTGTACAACACAAGTCAAAACACTGGTGCAAAATAGTGACCGGCAAGTAATTCTTAGCATTTGCGTTAAACCAACATTTCATCGATTGTAATTGGTGTACCGTCAATCAAACGTAAGCCAGGTAATGTAAAGAGTGTCTTAATTTGACTCTTTGAGAACAAAAGGACCAAATTTTGACTGCCTTTTTTCAAAATTCCGAACGCCTATAACCCTTCATTATCTTTCACATTCAGCTCCATTTCTCACATTCATCTTCTCCATTCACCATTCACCATTCACCATTCACCATTAAACCTTCCAACTCCTGTCTCCCTGGTTTAACCCTACTTAAACTCCATTTTCTTTCTCGTATCGTCACTCTAAACTCTCTCCTCTCAAATATGAAAAAGCACCATTGTGAAGTTCCTTGAGTTGAAGTTGTAATATTCCATTAATGCTCTCTAGTTTTTCTCCTCACTCTCTTAAAACATCGGTATGTTACTCTATTTTTCTAATTTTAAGCTTTTATAATGTGAAAATGTGGTGATGTTTCCATGGTAGAACTAAGTGTTTTCTAAGCCCACTTGCTTGAAATTGAAATGGGTGTGTTGAAAAAAGTCTTTTGTGCTTTGAAACTGATAGATCTGAGTTGAATATGTTCGAAAATGCATAATAGCATGTGAAAGCTTGTGTAGATGGCGTAAAATTTGAGTTGGGAGTGAAGTCTGAGTAGCCCATTTGTGTTTTCAAAGTGCATGAAAGTTCCCTATCATGGATTGGGTGACATCTTTCCTCTAAGGATAAATTTGTCATTATGTGAACATGTTAGATTTTGATTAAAATTGTGATTTGAGTAGCATCTATTAGTCTTGTTGAGTGATTATAATTTTGTGGTGAGGATAAAATTGCAAATGAGAGGTCTTGCTTGACTGCTTGATGATTCCCAATGATAGACGGGGTGATGTCCTTAGGGGAAGTTGTCAAGGTTGGTTTAAAATTCTTTGTGAATCCTTCGGGGAAGTCTTAATACCCATTGGAAGTGATTGCTGAAGTGTTGAACTGAAATTGGAGCAGCTGTTGGTCGAAGTGGTACCTGTGAAGCATTGACGCTTAACAATGGTTGCCTTGCGTTTCGCAGGTGCAACACTGGTTAGGTGTGGAATTTCAAAGTTCCATTAACCTTTACTGGAGTTTCACTTGTGAGCTGTAGGTATCCATTGGTGAAACATAAGATGTAATTCTGGCTCGCCCAAGTATCTGCCAGGCTTCTGTTTGAATTTTGTGTTTGCATTGGCGGTGTACAATCTTGCATCTGTGAGCCACCAGCCAAATGCTTTTCATTATGAGCGTAAATGATGAACTCTTCTTTTTCATTAATATTCTGTCTCTTGTTAATTTCTTTAGTTTTGTTCTCTTTCATGAACAAAAATCCAAAAATATGTAAAATTGGTGTTATGTCACAACGTCTTTGCAGAAAATGACTTCTAGAATGGGACAAACAAGCAAGCAAAACCGCAAGCCCTCCTCTTCCAAGGGAAAAAGCAAAAGTAAAAGTAGGAGCATGAAAAAGGCTCCCCACAACGCAGTTAATGAGGTAGAGCGCATCCGAATTGGCGCGAAGGGAATGAAAGAGAGGCACACTCTCTTCAAAACCAACCGAACCTTCAGACCAGAGAAAAGGTTCAACCTAGCAGTGTTAAGGGAGAAACTTCCTAATTTTGTTCAGCAGTTCATGACCAGAAACTGGGTGCCCCTTGCAGATACCCCAAGAGATTTCTTCCCGGAGTTGGTTATGGAATTTTATGGCTCGTATCAGGCAAGGAAGGAGACGATGGATCTTCATGGGTGGGTAGAGAAATTTCTCGACCCGCCTTCCATTCTTGTAAGGGGTGTGGAGGCATAGATCACACAAAGGTGATCAACTCTCTCTTTTGGGCTGAAAAGATAACTGAAGGGTCTGAATATGTTGAGAAAACTGCAACTAATGGCAGCCAACTTCAATGCGTTTCTAACACTATTGCCATGGACCAGCCATCCTAGGCGACTATGAGAGGCAAGATCTCTCGTCATGATTTGAAACTATTGCCATGGACCAGCCATCCTAGGCAACTATGAGAGGCAAGATCTCTCGTCATGATTTGAAGTTTGAAGTCAAACTTTGGCTTGAGTTTGTGTGCGCTTGGATCATGCCCTCCAAAAATGATCAGAGGGTTCATGAGGCTGCTCTACTCATTGCTTGTTTATTGATGGTTGTCCATATCAACTATGAAAATATGGTGTCGGTAAAAATACGAAGAAAGTTATGATAAAAGGCTCTCTCAATGCCCTTCTCGGTTGTAATCAGCAAATTGTGTACTTGGGCACATATGAGGTATTTTCCTTTTAATGTTGCTTTCCCCGTTATTAGGTTGATTGATGTAGATTGCAAGAGAGATGCCTAAGCACCAAAGATCAAAAAGCACAGAATTGCAAATTTTGGGTGACCAACTGTCTATTCGTAATACTCTAGATGCACCAACCCTCAAAGAGTCGGGACATGCCTCGATGTGAGAGGAAACTACTTCGGGAGGCTCACCATCACAGCCTCCGTCCAATCCAAACGCCAAGTTTACATTGATGGAAGTAATCTACTCCAATGACCACCAATTCGAAAAGCTTGCTCGACCTTTGTCTGAAATGCTTGTAGCTACTGTTTAAAGGCCGATGAGAGGCTTGGTGAATAGTGTGGACAACCTATTCAAACAGATTGATGTGGTAGAAGGAGCAATGAACACTCTTTGGACTGACATGAGAGATCTGACAGGGAAAACTCTTATGGGAGAAGGCGATATGTTTATGTTGGCAGGACCAATGACAGCTCCAAAGAACACCCTTGGGCCAATAGATTCTTTGATGAGGAGCATGGGATTCTCCGACTAGGAGGTTGATGAGGAAGCGACAGATGTGCAACGCGTCATGGAAGCATCCTTGACAGCTCCAAAGAACACCCTTGGGCCAATAGATTCTTTGATGAGGAGCATGGGATTCTCCGACTAGGAGGTTGATGAGGAAGCGACAGATGTGCAACGCGTCATGGAAGCATCCTTGAGATCAGCTCACTCACAAGGTGGTGCAGAGCCTAGCGTGCTGTTTGAGCAGTGCTATGGTGACGTGGATGATGAAGGCGATGCAATTAATGAAGATGATGAGGAAAAATGATTCAGGGAGTGCTCTCCCTTTCTGACCTTATTATGATAACATTAGGGACAATGTTAGTTTTTAGTTAGGGGTGCTTATGTGGTCATTCGTGTTGTATTTTGACGCCGAAGTTGTAGATAATTTTCAATTTTTATTATGATGTCCTAAATTTGTGACAATTGCAATTGGTTTAAAAGTTTTCTATGGAATGATAAACCATGCCTTGTCGAGCATGCGTGTTAGCCAGGTTGGTCTTATATAGCTCGTCTTACTACCCATGCTTGGAAATTGCAGTTAGTGCATTCAGTAGGCCTCATTCTCTCAATGAATTTATGAGCGCATGATTAAATATCATCTTTGTGAATAGTAGTGAGTCGAATAAACTCTGAGGGTTTTCTTTATACCACGGTTCTTTCCCAAGGAGCAATATTTCTCTTTCTTTTTCTTTTCTTTGAGTCTTTTTGTGTCGAACTTGATTGGCATTTCAATATGATAGATTGAGAGGCGACTTTCTTAAGGAAAAATGTCAAGTTTTAATTTTAAATTGAATCTTGTGTCACACCTCTTGCAAGAGAAACCACTAAAATTTTGTTGATTGGCAAATGAAGGATAAAAATGATATCAAAATAGGAAAACTTAAATTAGAAGCAATCTCTTGTCATGGCTAATACATTCTTTGTTTGGCTTTGTGATTCACAAGCGGGAGTAAAAGAACTCTTTCGGTCGTAGTTTGTCAAAAGTCATTCAGTTAATTGGTTTTGAGACTTGATACGCCCAAATTATACCTCCCCAAAAAAGTATAAAGCGGTCATTGGTCAAATATATAACCTAATCAAAGTTAGGGTCGATACCGTGAAGAAAATGGTTCAGACTAGACAATTGTAATTATCTGTGCTCTTAGTCATATTATTTTCGAAAGGAAGGGGGGGTGAGGGTGGGTTTGTATAAAAGTAATGTTTGTAATCTTTGCAAGTAACAAGTAACAAAGTATCAATTTATCATTCTTTGAATAATAAAAGACGAAACTAGGATTTTGTGATCCCATGAATTCATAACTTTGTAAGACTTGGATATTAGTAACCTTTTCTAGTGTGTAGCATGCAAGATTGGTAAGTTAAGTTCACCTAAGTGGCTGGTATCCTATATAGATAAAATCACCACGCAACTTGATCCGTCTACGAGTATATACTTTATTAACCCTTGATCCCAAATTAGCTATTCCTCAATAAGGTCAAGTTATTAGATGAGGGTTGGTAGGCTCAAATCACCATTGTATAATCCTTTTTTCCATTTGTTCGTCCTTTGTCCGGCAAGTAAGAATAAGGACAGCTGAAAGTATGCATCCGTTAAAAGCAATCAAAGTGAAGGAAAAAAATATATGCATGCATACTTTTCAAGAATTACTAGTTATTATGTCTACTTCGTTAATTCTTCATGGTTCCCACAATCCTAGTTGTGGATTTAACTACTCGTGCTTGTATGATAACAATTAATTACTATACATTTAGAAGATAAATACTAAAAATTCGGAATCTTGAATTGAAATTCAAAGTCAAAAATCAAAAATCGATGTTTGATTAATCTCCAAAATCTAAGAATAAAATCAGAGTATGAAAAACCAACATAAAACATAAAAGAAAATCTTGAAAGTATTTATAGACATTAAAATCCTATCCTAAACAAGCTAGGATAATTGGATTTGGCAACTTTTACAGACCCATTTACGGGTCGTAGACTCTTCTGCCACTCACAGAAGCATCTCTTAAATGGCTATTACTACATAGTCTCAGGACTTTTTCCATAGAGGAACTATGTTTGTGGAATCTTTTACCGCTCATACTCTCTCGTAGAAATCGAGCTCTTGTTTCCAACTCTCTGAATCTCAACCACTACGACTTTCTACGATCCGTACAACCTTTTATGGCCTATTATGTTCACTCATAGAAAATTAGCTTTTTCACACACCTTCAATATTTTTCTACGATCAAAGTCTATGACTCGTGGATGCTTTTACGACCCATACTGAACACTTGTAGAATTTAAGCTATTTTTCATGTCTCTGAATATCAACTATGGCTGCTATCTATGGCTCGTGGTTTAAATCACGATCTATAAAGTGCCTCGTAGATGGCCAGAAAGTTCCTGTAGCATTTGTTTTTCAACACTAGCCTTTGAACCCTATTTTCTTGCAAATACATGCAAAAATACATCAAATCTATTAAAACACACTAAAGAACTTGCAAAAGTTCATAAGTTTTAAGCATAACTTGAGTATTTGTTTGGTTTTAATGCCATGTGCGGTAAGGCTTTGATTCGTTCTTGTATATGCATCTTGTCTAGAACTTGCCCCAAAATGTATTTCTAGGTGAAATTCTAGATATGGTTTAACTTGTAAGATTGTCTTATGCCCTTTTTGAGTAGCCACTCAACCCTAGATTTTCCCTCTAGAGATGTAGTCATAGTCAACCCCGTTGAGCCTGAACCGAATTTTTTGGCCACCATATTACATACTTTGACCCTTTTGTAATCCTTTGTTGTTGGCACCCTCATGTCTCCCTAAAACTAATGATTTGTGGTGTAGGCTAAAACCCTAAGTTTTGGGGAGAAAAATTGAATGATTTGTGATGTAGGCAAAAGCCTAAGTTTGGGGATTTGTGCACCAAAAAACAAAGAGAAATGAGCTAAGAGCATAGAGCACCATAAGATTCAAAATGAAAAGTGTTCAAGTGAATTCATAAATGAAAGAATGCAAAAAAGGAGAACATATTGTTGGTGCTAGCTCAATGTGTGCCTTGAGTGAAAAGAGAAATGGGTGTTTGAGATTAGAGAACATCATGAAAAAGGAGAAATAAGGTGAAAGCGGATAAAAAATGTGAGTTGTGTGCTCAATTGAGAAGTGAAAGCATTAGGGAGGCATCTTAGTCACTCGATCAAATGACACCATACCTTTTGCGCAAGTCTAAATTACACCTGCAAGTCTTTTGGGATTTTGAGCTTTGTTAATCTACATTAGTGGCGATCTACATACAAAGCAAGCCTATGGTTCAATGTGTATTTTTGCATGATCTATAATCCCTTGAAGTGACATTCATAATTGTGTGGGATTCTCTCTTGTGTGAGTGACATTGCATCCTTCATGTGAATGGTGATGTCTTGATTTCAATTGAGTTGTATGAATTCGATAAATTCTTGTGAATTCTTAGGCAAATCTTGAAGGTTGATGCCATTGACTTGAGATACTTTGAAATTGTGCTTGAATGGAAAATTGTCCCGGATTTGTGCTTTTAGAATAATTTGAATGAAAAGGATTTTCAAAGAAAGAAAATATTGGCCTAGTAAATAGTAGTGGGACTAAATATGAGTTGTGTTTGTACATAGTCTTTTGTTTTGTCGAGTTTAGTGTGTAATTTTTCAATCCTATCTTGGGTGTGGCTGAGTTTAAATCCTAAACTTAATGAGTTCTTGGCCTGAGGACAAGTAATAGTTCAAGTTTAGGAGTTTGGTGAGTTGGTATTTTACCAATTCATTGAACTCAAATTCATGAATTATTGCTATGTTTTGATGCTAATTGAAGGGATTTTAGGTCCTAGTTCTCTTGTATGCAAACTTTCCCCGGAAAAGTTAAGTTTGATATAATTGGAGCATAAGATCACTGAAGCACACCGTTGAAGGAACCAGCATCCCGCGGGAGCCAGTTGGTTTCTTACTGGCTAAATGTCGGCTTGACTGGAGCAAAATTGCCTTAGCACTTGCAACTCATTGGCGTGGTACAATTCCTGATCAGTGTTTTCAATTCTAGCGCTGGTGTTTCTGAGAAAATGGAAGGCTGAAGTGGCGATGTAATTTGTGCTGCACAATTTTGGATTGACGTTTCGCCGGTCCAAAGCAAGTCGAAGAACAGAAGCCGAAGGGAAAAAATGTACTTAAAGAATAAAGTGCTTCCTTTGAAAGGTACGAAGGACAAAATAGGAATATGTGTAGTTATGTACCTTTATCTTCTGTTTTATAGGGAATAGTTTTAGAGAGAAGGAATTTTGAGAGTGACACTTAAAGATAAATTAGCTAAGAGCCTCTCTTGCTTGTAGAGAAAGAGAACTCAGATTGCATCATTCTGAGCTTGAATTTTAGATTTTGTTAATCAATTTAGCTTAAAATGGAGATTTCCTACATGGGTATTGTTTCTATTTCTTTTATTATGAGCAACTAAATCTTTAGTTAGGGGTGTGTGCATGATGTGAGCATTAAACCCAATGGGTATTGATTAGTTAATTCTAAAATTAGTTGTTATGCATGGATATATTGTTGTCTTGAAGTTTTAATCTAAAATCGGTGGTTGCAAATAGTGATTGAACTCTCTAACACTATTTTGGCTCGGGAGAGCAAACTAGAGTTTGGTAAGACTTCAATGGTGAAGACTTGGTGAAATTAGCCAATGTGTTTGAGCTAGAGATAGGATAATCCGGCTAATTTTCCATTTAGTGATATGAGCTATAGATAGTCTATCTACTTGAACAATGTTTGGTGTTATTCATAAAGGTCTTGGAGTTCGAGAGAATCCAACGGACATCCATTTGAAAGTTCGAGGGAATATCAGTGTAGCCTAGACCAAACGCTATCCATGTATCAATCAATTTGTTTGTGATTAATCTTTGCCTATTGTGTCTAAACTCCATTGTTATGTGCACATCTCTAGTCATTTCCAACCTTGGTAGATTGTATTTGTGTTGATTCCCTATTTTATTACTTAATACTGGCAATTTGTAGTTGTTCTTAGAACCCCCCTCCCTCCGCTTCATATATATATGTATGTGTGGGTGTGTGAATTCAATTTGCTCGTTTGCTTCGAATTGTGAAATCAATTGAAGCAATCCCATCTTCCAATTCTTGTGGTTCAACCGCGACCTCTAAAATTAGATATTGTTTTACATAGCCTATGCTTTAAAAAATGAGACATAGTTGAGCATTTATCAGTGATTACCCAATTCAATTTGCATAAAAATTGTATGAAACACGGATTATTCAATTTTTGTGGTTAAGTTGGTGATAATAAAATCTTACAAACTTCAAAATTAATTTCTCATTAAGTACATGTAGAAAAATTATCATATTCATATTGTTGGAAAGCTTTTGACGAGCTTTACGCAAGACCTAAGGTTTAATGCAAAGAATAGACAAATATAAACATGAAATAATGCAATTAAGTTACGGGTTTAACATATTAAAACCATCAAAATATGTTTTGCATGTCAATCATGTCAACAACCAGAACACGAAAGCATAATGGCTCTGCTACCGGTGTAGTATTTCAATTTAAATACTCCCTCTATCCCAATTTATATGAGTTAGTTTGATTTGGTACGAAATTTAAGAAAGAAAGACTTTTGAAATTTGTGGTCTACAATTTCGATTAGGAGAGAGAAAATGCTCCCAGGCACATATCGAGAATAGACTTTTCCGACAAAAAAATTTGAATTTTAGCTAAAACAAATTTTGCTCTGGCGACCATGGTCGGAGTTACAAATTCGGATAGCAACAACATTTACTATAATGCAGGTTTCAAGTCTTACAAGATCACTAGATTAGCAGGAGAGGAATCTTGGTACGAATGGAAGGAATACAAATGAGGAAAGTGAAAATCAACATTAAAGTCTTAAAGTGATTGGTCTCAATATTTATTGAAGCATCAAAGATTAGGGGGAATGTGATTAAAAGATAAAGTTTGAAAGACCACTTCGAGGAATTTTACGGTACCCTAAAATACAATGAGAATGATAGATAAGTCAACTTCATTGCCATACAGGGGAAGAACAAATCGATCATCATTACATCGAATTCTTGAACAAAGGGGGATCGAGCAACATTGCTCACAAAATAGTTGAGTTCAGTTACAAGCCAACCAAATTGCCAGAGCACACAAAGCCACAAGAGGAGAAAAGTAGAAATGACCTACAAGGAGGCACTCCGTAGTAGCAGATGGACAGTAGAAACCATGGAGGAGAAGGAGATACAGACGAAGGAAGACCACATTACAGTTACACATGGCGTGTCGATGGGGAAGTCAGATCTTCTAACTAGGTGTTTAGCCGGCAGATTCCAGAATACACTGGGTGAGAACCCACCTTTAAATGATGTTAGAAGATGCGCATGCAACACCTCGAAATCTACAACAGGAGTAAATGTCTTTGCCATGAATGACAATTTATTTCTGGTTAAATTTCCATCAAAAGCAGCGGCAGAAATATCGGGGATATGGGCTTGGAATAAGATGGAAGTCTCCCTAGACTGGTGGTCTCCTACCACAAGATGCTGGCCGGCGGAAGTGAAGAGGGACTGGGTATGGATAAGAGCCATGGATTTACCCCTAAGCTTATGGTCTCAGAAAATATTCATAGAAATTGGGAATCAATGTGGAGGATTCATCGAGACATAGGAAGAAACTAGCTTAAAGAATCACCTCCACTGGGCTCGTATAAAGGTCAAGGGTGACGAAAAAAAGGTTCCGAGGGATTTAAAGTTCTCTAGTGGTGGTTTCATCTACAAAATATTTCGGTGACTGTTTGCACGCTGGAAAAATGGAGAGGAAGAGGAGTACGTACCGCTGGATAAAGGGCCTTTATTCTCTAGTCCTAGGGAGATACTAGAAGTTTTTGCCTAACACCACGTGAGCACCTCGAAAGAAGGTGGTTTTTTGAATATGGGGAGATGCGCCATAGCGTGTGAGAAAAATCAGAGAGGAAAAAGGCCACTTGAGGCTAGTGTGGGCCTGGTTATCAGTAGAGGCCCAACAAAGCTGGGAGGCCCTTCAAGGCTACAAAAAAATTTCAAGTGGATGAGGCCCAGCGACTGGACCTCGTTATGTAGAGATCCAAGCAAACTTGACTAAAATTAAATCTCATGGAGAATCTTTAAAGTTGGGAGAGCCGGTGAGGGGGGAAACAAACCCCCAGCTGTGTGAAATTGAGAAGGAGATGACTGGAAAGGGGCAGACAGTAATCTCAGTTCCTGAAGCAATATAGCCGGAGGAGATATTGATGGCCATAATTCATCCGGCAACTTTGGATTGCATGGAGATTACCGAGCATGTTGTTCCACTCAGGATTCAACATCCAACAGAACCCTAGGAAGTTCTAATTAGTCCATCCATATGGATTAAACAACACATAATCAGATTAAGCTCTGAATTTGGTGTTGATTTAAGAGGTCGCGAAGAGAAAGCAAAAGAGTTGTTCATGAAGATTGAAAAAAACAAGCAAGAAAGCAAGGGGTCAAGAGTGAAATTACAGGAGCCAAAAAGAAAGGAATAAATGAATTGAAGGGCCTAGCTTTAGATACTAAATTCATGAGCTACGACACTAGAAGTAGAGGGGGATACCTGACCATAGAACTAGGATGAAGCTGAACATAATTTCATGGAACATAAAGGAGGATGAACAGTGCAAAAAGGAGGTTAGTAATCAAGAATATGATGAGGAATTGGAAGGCTGATGTGGTGTGTTTCCAGGAAACCAAGGTGGAGGGGGAAATAACAAGTATGGTAAAGGAAGTTTGGGGTAACAAATGGGTGTGTTTTGCCCAGTTAGAAGCTAGTGGTACCAGGGAGGGATTGCCATAATGTGTGATAAAAGGGAGTGGGAAGGTGAGGTCAGCTCAGTTGGAAAATACTCCATCTCCATTTGTCTCACTGGACTAACTCAAGATTTCAAATGGGATCTTACCAGTGTTTATGCTCCAAATATCAGAGAAGAATGGGCTGAGACATGGTGGGAAATAGGGGATGCTAGGGGTCTGATCTCAGGACCCTGGGTATTCTGTGGTGATTTCAATACTGTTAAATACCTTTCAGAGAAGAAGAGCTGCAGCAAAATCAATAAAAGTATGATAGATTTTCAAAATTCATAGAAGACATGGAATTGGTGGATCCTGAACTTTTTGGGGGGAAATACACATGGAAGAAAGGAGATAGCTACACAATAGCAGCCAGACCGGATAGGTTCTTATTTTTTGAAGGAATGGGAAGCAAACTTCAGAAATATAAGGCAAAATACACTTCATAGAGTGACCTCTGATCACTGTCCTATCATTTTGCAATGTGGTGACTGGGAAAGAACAAAATCTTATTTCAAATTTGAAAACTGGTGACTAGACATTGAGGGCTTCACTGATAAGGTCAAAGAATGGTGAATTTCCTTTAGCTATAAGGGGGAAGCAGGTTATGTGATGATGGCAAAACTGAAAGCTCTCAAAGAAAAACTGAAGGAGTGGAGCAAAACTACTCAAGGGAATCTGTCAACACAAAAACATCATGTTCTGGCACATTTGGCTGATGTTGAGGAGCTACAGGAACACAGAGAACTGGGGACAGATGAGATTGCTTCTAGACTAGCCCTCAACATGGAGTTTGAAGACATAACAAAGAGAGAGGAGATTGCATCGAGGCAAAGATCCAGGGCAATATGGCTGAAACTGGGAGGCAGGAACACAACCTTCTTTCATAGAACTGCAAATGCACACAGAAGAGTGAACACAATCTCCAAATTGAATGTGAGAGGTGAAGAGCTGAATGAACAAGAAATGATTCAGAATGAGATAGTAACCTTCTATGAGGAACTATACTCTAAACCAGAGAGATGGAGACCTTTTGTGGAGATGCACAATTGCCCTATGCTCCATGATGAAGAATTGAAGACAATATTTTACTCCAGGCTTCTTTTGAACAATAGGAGATCCTAGAGAGCATCAAAGCATGTGCTAAAGATAAGGCACCAGGGCTAGATGGTTACACCATGGCTTTCTTCAGGCACTGCTGGGAAATCAAAAAATCTGACTTGTAGAAACAATCCAATACTTTCACAGATCAGGAACTTTTGAGAAGAGCATCAATGCTACCTTTGTAGCACTAATCCCCAAGAAAGTAGGAGCAGTGGAATTAACAGACTTCAGACCCATCAGTCTTATAGGTGGGGTATATAAGATCATTGCCATGATATTGACAGAAAGGGTGAAGAGTTTGATACACAGATTGGTTGACAGACAACAATGACATTCATTAAAGGCAGACAAATAATGGATGCAGTGATGATTGCTAATGAATGTGTGAAATCCAGACAGAGAAGCAAACTCCTAGGAATTTTATGTAAGCTTCACATTCAGAAGGCGTATGACCATCTAAACTGGGAGTTCCTTCTACTCATGCTACATAAGATGAGCTTTGGAGCAAAATGGATCAATTGGGTGAGATTTTGCATTAGCACAGTCAGGTTCTCAGTCCTAATCAATAGAAGCCCTTGTGGTTTCTTTCCATCACAAAGGGGTCTAAGATAGGGGGATCCTTTATCACCTTTCCTTTTCATACTTACCTCAGAAGGTCTGAATAATCTTATGCGAACAGCTAAGATGCAGGGATGGATAAGAGGCTTCCAGTTGGACAATTCTAATATCAATGATCCGGAGATTACTCATCTGCAATATGAAGATGATACTCTCATCTTCTGTGAGGCGGATAGGGAGAAAATGCTGTACTTGAGAGCTATTTTTACCATATTTGAGGCTGTTTCTGGTCTGCACATTAATTGGGGCAAGAGCTTCATCTACCCAATTAATGAAGTGAGAGAGCTGGATAGTTTGGCTGGAACCTTGGGAGGGAAAGTAGGTAAGTTGCCTACTATATACCTAGGCATGCCACTGGGTGCAAAAAGCAAGTCTAAGGGGATCTGGAATAGAGTGTTAGAAAAATGTGAGAAGAAGTTGACCAACTGGAAGAGCCAGTATTTGTCCAGAGGAGGTAGATTAACACTGATTAACTGTGTTCTTGATGCTATACCCATCTAAATGATGTCTGTATTCCCTGCACCAGATAATGTCATCCAGAGAATTGATGCTTTGAGAAGGAACTTCCTATGGCAAGGCACTGAAGACAAAAAGAAGTTCAACTTGATCAAATGGGAGGAGGTCATGAAGAGTAGGAAGGAAGGGGGAATGGGAGTCAGGAACATGAAAAAACAGAACAAAAGCCTTATGCTAAAATGGCTTTGGAAATTCATGACAGGGGAAGGAATGCTATGGAAGGAGGTGATCACGGCTAAGTATGATGTGGAGAGCAACTGGATGACAAAGATGGGTACAACTCCCTATGGGTGTGGCATATGGAGATCTATAAGGAACTTATGGCCCCTGCTACTTTCTAGAATCCGTTTCGAAGTGGGCAATGGAAGGAAGGTGCTTTTTTGGGAGGACAAATGGATAACACAAAGACCCTTGAAACTACTATTCCCAGAATTGTATGCTTTTAGTCTACAGCCAAATGCTACTGTTGAGGAGCTATGGACAGGTCAGGGTTGGAACTTGCAGCTCAGAAGAAATCTTAATGATTGGGAGCTGGGGGACATTGAAGTTTTTCACACTACAATGGTTGAATTCAACAACCTAACTGCTGGTGAGGATAAGGTAATATGGAAGCTTGGAAGCAAAGGGGTGTTCAGTATTAAAGCAGCTTACAGGAGTCTCTACCACTCAGCGGATAGATTGAATCCCTGGCCATGGAAAATGATTTGGAAAACAAAGATCCCTTACTAAGTAAACTGTTTTACATGGTTACTGGCAAGGGAGGTGATCATAACACAGGAAAATATGAAGAAGAGGACGTTCCAGATGCTAAATGTGTGAGGAACAGGTTGAGACAATCAACCATCTTTTTTCGCATTGGAAGTGGGCAGAAGAGCTATGGAGAATTTTTCGCAGCCTCAGGAAGATCACTTGGGTGAAACCAAGAGACATAGAACAACTCCTCAGCTGCTGGATCTATGTTGGAAATGCTACAATAAAGAAGGAGAGATGGAAGATTGTCCCAGCCTGCATATGGTGGACCATATGGAAAGAAAGGAACCAGAGATGTTTTTGAGGACAAAATGTTGGTGTAATATACCACATATACAATAAATTACAGTTGAAAAAATAAAATGACAAAGTTGAAGAAAATTCATTCAGGCTGAGGCGCGGATATCTCGCTCTCTTTAAGCAGATTCAAATCCACTGCGGCATAATCTACACCGATCCAGCATTACATCTCTTGACTTGTCCCCTCCAGGATATAACAGCCCAACAACGTTGTATGACTCAAACAACTCCGGTTTAGTTGAAGAGTCCAAAGCTCCACAAAAAGAACACCTTCCTTCAACATATAATTACTCTCTTTTGTATATAGTGAA
>JBCEWC010001540.1:0-40305 GCA_038996855.1 Solanum aculeatissimum | reverse complement strand
GACTATCATGCATTTCAACCTTAATAAATAAAAAATAAATAAGATATAATAAAACGACATAAATATTCATTTTTTTTTCACAAAAGAAGTGAAACAATTTTAAAAGGAAAAAAAAATTAAAAAGCAATAAAAAAATTGAGTATTAATTTTTTTAAAAAAGCAATAAAAAATTTGAGTATTAAATTTTTTATGTTAAAAAATCAAAAAGAAAAACGACCAAATAGACAAATAAAAATGATGTTAATTCACTTACCACCTAAAAAGAAAAAAAAAAGGAAAAAAACTTTTAGAAAAAAGCAATAAAAAATTTGAATATTAAATTTTTTTATATTAAAAAAATTAAAAAGAAAAAAAATCAAATAGATAAATAAAAATGATGTTATTTCACTCACCACCTAAAAAATAAAAAAATAAAAAAAATAAGAAGAACAAAGAACGGAAAAGGAGAAAAAAAAGGGATAAAACAGCTGAAAAATAAAAAATAAAATAAAATAAAAAAATAATTAAACAAAAAAAGACAAAAAGACTTGAGGTCATTTCAAAAGGAAAAAAAATAAAGAGAGAGAGAGTTATAAGTAATTAAATAAACTTGGGCTAAAATTTTTTTAAAGAAAAGTTATAAGTTATTAACCCATGTAATTATCCCAAAAAATAACCCATGAAGGTCATGAGCTCAACATAGCTCAAATAAACCCCAAGGTCATTAAGATTTTTTTTGCACAAATCAACCCAAGGGTGAAATTGTAACCCTTTTTTTTCTTTTTCTTTTTTTGCTGTGTTTTTTTTTTTTAATAAAAAAATATTTTATTTTTATTTTGCTATGATTTTTCATATATAAAAAATATTCATGTATTTTTTAGGCAATAAAATCTTTTCATTTATTTTTTTCATGTATCGATTTTGTATACTGGTGTATAAACATATATCAATATCGTATAGATAGTTATGTAATGTATTGACATTGTATAAATTATGTATAAACATGTATCAATATTATATAAATAGTTTGTAAACGTGTATCGATATTGTATAAATAGTATACAAATGTATGTCGGTGTTGTATAAATAGGTATAAAATGTATCAACATTATATAAATAATGCATAATCGGGTATCAATATTGTATAAATAATTATGTAATGTATCGATGTCGATTTTTATTTGATCATCATACATTCCCACCTTGATAAAATAAAAAAATAAATAAGAAATAATAAAATGACATAAATATTTTTTTTTTCACAAAAGAAGTAAAATGGTTTAAAAAGGGGAAAAACTTTTTTTTAAAAAGCAACAAAAAAAATTTAAATATTGAATTTTTTAATGTTAAAGAAAACCAAATAAAACAAAAAGGGAGTTTTGTTAAGATGGAAAGTAAGTTTTGCTTTGTTTGATTTACTATTTGTTATTTAATGTGATAAGGAAAAATTTAAGAAAAAAAAATATATATGTCCCAAAGTAAGAAAGAGGAAAAGGAAGTGACGTGGAACCAATAGCCGAAATGGCTATTTTTGTTACCTTTGAGGGCCGAAAGGCCATTATATGTGGGGGAAAATTACGCAACCGAGTAAACTTATATCAGTAAATAACATAATATAATTATAGTTTAATAATATTATATTTTAAAATTAAAGTTTATTAAATTTGGTTATCAATTTTGTCGGCCCCACTGATATTATGTATATGACCCTTCAACTTCCTCCTCTTACTTTCTCTCTCCTAAATACAATTTTTAAAATTTTATTTCCATTAAAGCTCCCTTAAATTGTCTCCTAAAATCAATAGATCAGATCATCCACATCCCAAGTTTTCATTTTTAATTTTTTTCAATGACCCCAAAATTTAGTTTCCTCAATTTCAAGTTTAATTTTTTGAAGATGAGGTATTTTGTATAATTCAATTTTTGTATATTCCATATATTTTAGAATTGTATGCAGGGCGGGTCTATGCAAGGCGAGACAGGTTAAAATGAAAAAAAATCATCATGAGGGACAGGACAAGGTGATTTAAAAAATTTGCGAGTTGAGCTCAACCCGCCCCATGGTTATCTCTAGTTGGAGGGGCTCCAAGGCAATTCCATGTTAAGAATATATGGTTAAACCAAGAACATATATATCTATCTATACTATATTAAAAGTTTGAAGCCCTTAGAAATGTTGTTTGAATTTTTTGCCCTTCATTAAAAAACTATTTTTCAGATAAAATTTTCTTTTCACCATTTTTCTTTAAATTATTATTTAATTATATTTATAATATTGACTTTTAAAATATATGAAAAAAGTGATAAAACAAGGACTTCTAAAAGAATCTTAAATCTTCCTTATTTGATAGACTTCTACTGCTTCCTTATTTGAATAAAAAAAATAC
Organism: Solanum aculeatissimum; assembly: GCA_038996855.1. NCBI lineage: Eukaryota > Viridiplantae > Streptophyta > Magnoliopsida > Solanales > Solanaceae > Solanum > Solanum aculeatissimum. Next base: position 37,939 of record JBCEWC010001540.1, on the reverse strand, counting down.
CATTCGGTCACTAAGAAAAATTCTAATTTACCATAGGTTCTAATTAGTAATAGAATCTCTATATATAAAACCTTTATAAATAAATAATTTATAAAAATTACTTTTATAGTATACTATTTATCTTTTTATAAGTTCACAATTAAATTTAATTATGCACAAAACGTGTACAATAAGACTAAGACTAGTATATAATAAAAGCTTATATGCAAAATAATATGTATTGTAGTCATGTGTTTGATACGAGTGGATTTATTATTTTAAAAAATTCAAATTTTTTATTTTTTTTCTACTATGAATGGATTTTCTATTTTTTACTTTTTATTTTTCAAAAATCGTTTTTGTTTTCTAGTATAACTAGTTTTCCTTTTTTCTTTTCTCTCTTCTTTCCCTCTAAGGAAAATACGATATAAGTAACACGATATACACGTAACTCTCCTCTTTTATTTCAATAGAAAGAAAAAAGCAAAGAAAAATACAAAGTAAGTTATGGCGAAGAAAATAAGAGCTACCATGACAAACACCATCTCAGAGGATATCACAACTCAAATATTCTCGTGGCTTTCTATTAAATCTTTAATGCGTTTCAAATGTCTTTCAAAATCTTTTGATTCTCTTGTATCGGAATCATATTTTGTTGATATTCATCAACACCATTCTATGAGTACTCGCTTTGATGAAATCAAATTTTTTGTGCCAAAAAGTGAGGGTTTCTATAGCATAGAGATTAAGAAATATGGAAAAGCGTCCAGATATAAGTTTGATTTTCGATACGATGACTTATCGTACCATAATGGTTTAATTTGCTTCTGGGTGAGAAATATAGAGTCGGTTAGAATTTTCAATCCCGGTACGAAAGAAGTAAGAGTTCTTCCCCCAGTGAGACAACTAAATCCTCTTCGCAAATTGGGGGAACCTTATCTTTCATCGTATTATGGATGTTCATATATACTAGGTTATGAACCAGAAGAAAAGAAGTACAAGGTTTTGATGACACTTCGTATTACAATTACGACCACAAGAAATTGGATTTTCACTTTAGGAAGAGATAAATCTTGGAGAGAGATTCGTCGCAGAAATTATTCCCCACGTAAAAAGGAAATTTGTATTTGTGGAGTTATTTACATATTGGATTGTTCGAATACATTCGTAGTTGCATTCTATCTTAAGGCTGAAAAATTTAAATTTATCCGGTTGTGGGAAGGTTCAGATCACTGGAATTGTAGTTACGTGTTGAAAGAAGTGAAGGGCAAATTAGGCATCTTTGATTGTTCCTCTGAGGATGTGAATTTGCGGATTTTAGTTGACCGCAAAAAAGCCGAGTGGCAGAGTCATAATATTCGTTTTCCTTCCCATGTGAAGAATATTGGTGCTTATAAAATCTGCAGTTGTTGTGATGGTGAGATTTTAGTTTTCGTCATCAGGCTAAATGTTTCGGTAAAAGTTCGATCCTGTTATTATTATCATGTCAGGAAAAATACCTGGAAATATTTAAGAACTCCATCATTTTCTATTAATGAAGACAGTGTTTATAATTGTGATGATGATGGTATTTACACCTATGTGGAAAGCCTCTTTCCGACTAATCTGAAGAATCAGTCAGCCATGGCAACAAGTGCACCACGAGATTTAGCAATTTAATTATGAATTCAATTTTAGTTTTTAAATTGTATCGCTTTCATTACTATTAATTGTCTATGAATCTACTATCTACTTGATTTAGTTAATTTGGAGGGTGATTATCCACACACATGATCCAGAATCAATTCCTCAATGCCTTTTGAATTGAGCGTGTTTGAAATATATCTAGTTGCTCACATAAAAACATAATTTTAATCTAAAATTTAATTTTGAAAATTCTAAAATTATTTTTTGATAGTAACTTTGATCATTATTAATATTTTTTTATTGATATTCTATGTTTGTCACATCGATATTCATATTAAATTTTGATTAATTTGAATTCTTATTATACTTGACTTCAAACTCCTAATTTAAAAAGAATAGTATCATCTACATACAATCATCAATATTGAGAATATTTATTAATAAAAGCGTAATTAAATTTAAAAAAATATTGAGAATATAAATAAGACAAGTAGGATCTAAAAAATATTTCAAATAAGGTAAAAGATTATTTACAAAAAGTCACAAAATATTCCTTTTCAATGAAGTTTATACTAAATACTCATTCCTTATCTCCAACAAACAAATATTATCATATTTTTACCAAAAAAGTATAAGTAATTATTATTCGTTAATTCAGTTTAGCTTCCATAATAATATTTGAGAATCATTAATTTTTGCTGAAAATTTGGAGTATTAATAATAATAATTAAAATTAAAAATAGCAACAATAACAATTCTTTTAAAAAAACACTTACTTGTAGAAGCTTTATTCCTTTTTTTTTTCTCTCTACCTATGACAAGCAACTGGAAGTCCAAGCTTTTATATATTTGTTTATTTTTATAGTACGATTGTTAAGACTCTTGATGATGATTCATTAACGGGTTAATCGATATCCAATAGTAAAATATATAATTATATTTATATCATTTCGTATATAATGTTTTCAACTTAGATTTTAATTTCATATTTTTATTTCTGGTTGTTTAAACTCTTGGCTATTCTATAATATAACAATGTTTGTTTTTTAGCAAGATGCAATCCATCAACTCATGTGCATTGTTCATTTGATTTTTTCTTTTTTGGTAACAACTGTGAATGTATTATTATCAGAAACCAACAAACATATCACAAAATAAGAAACACATAACTCCATGACCACCTACCAGGTAGAGTGCCACGAGAATCAAGCCTTGACCAAAGAAAAGAAACATGAAACTGTTAATTCTACAACCTATACCTGAACTCTCTATTACTATTTGCTCTCTTTGAGGTAGAAAACTTATCTAATCTAATTATGATATCCTTTCTTATTTGTGCTAGTGCTTCAACCAGTGTACATGGATTAATCCTTTAAAGTGCTTCCAATTCCTTGCCCTCTAGGTGTGATTGTACAATGCTCTCCATGTTGTTGCCAACATAGTCTTCTTAAACTGGTTACATCTCTTCCTTTTGATAATTAGCAACACCCTTTCCAATTATATTTTCCCAAAGTGCATTGTGATACTTGTCAGTGCTTCAATCCATTTTGCGACTTCTTTGATCCAGTCACAATGACAAAATAAATGGGAAGCTATTTCTTGTAATTGATTATAATATAAGCAGCACGTATCATCATCAATTGATATATTTATCTTAAGCAATTTGTCCTTAGTATAAGGAGTTGGTTTTGTGCGGCAAGTCATACTAGGTGCCTTTGCTATCAGTTATAGCTTTTGGCATAATGGTAAACGCTTGATCCTAACAAGTGGTATCAGAGTCAAGGTCATGGGTTTGATTCCCACGAGGAGCATGTTGCATGAGGCAGGTGTTGGGAGGGGGATTGTTGGGTAATGCCAACATCCTGCCTATGGCAAGGCCCATGAGGGGGCTGGGGTAGCCCGGATCGGAGCCATGATCGAACATAGCACTTGCGTGGTGGACTTGGTTAAGAAACAAAGTTGCGCCTTTGCTATCAGTTATAACTTTTGGTATAATGGTAAGTGATTGATCCTAACACTAGGAGCCTGTGCTTTGGTTGGACCACTGCATTCCATACGAGTTCAACAATAGGAAATCGTCTCTTCTCACCTATCAACTCTAAGTAGCTTCTTGCAATAGAATAGTTCCCTTTGGGAGTGAGTTTGTACCTGTCGTTAACATACCAATTCGTCATGCTATCTTTTAAAGAATGAATTTTCCTCTAATTACCAACGGTTGTCTGGAGAGACTTTATGTGTCCATTTGATTTGTCACCTTGTTTCTAGGTGATCTGTGAAAACTTAACAGTTAAACTGATAATCGAATCAATATCTTAATGGTTCTATAACGCTTTAGTCCTCAAAGAAGAATTGTTGGCTGTGAGGATGCTGCTATGAAGCAAGAAAATGGAACAACATCTGCATCGGTAGTCAAGTTTGTCCATACCTGGGTAACATCCTTGTGAAAGCCATGTGCTTTGCATTATTTAACACGGTAATGGGATTATTCTGTTAGCAGGTCCCGCATGTTACTATGCTACTTGGAGGCACGTTAGGAATGTGTGGTTAAACCAAGAAGAGAAGAAGTATAAGGTTTTGATGACACAAATAATTGCACAAGAAATTGGATTTTCACTTCAGGAACAGAGAGAGATTGATCGCATGACTTATTTCCCATGTTATTGTAAAAGGGAAATTTGTGTTTGTGAAGTTATTTATACAATGAATTGCTTGAGTACATTCGTAATTGCATTCAATCTTAAAGTTGAAAATTTCAAATTTAGTGGTTCACGTTATTGGAATCGTGATTATGTATTGAAAAAACTTCTTTCATATTTCACTATTGTGATTACGCATATCATGGTCCTCTTGTGATGTTAATTTTCTGTGCGATTTATAGACTATTACCTAATGAAAACTCATCTTGAATTGTAGACTATTACTTAGTAAAAATTCATCTAGTTTGCACGAAGTGATCATATTCACATGAAGAATAGAGATGGTATGTTTTAGGTGTTTTTTTTATTGGATATTAAATTTAAGCATTACATATATTTTTGTGTCTATAAAATAAAAGGTCTATTTTACCCCTGCCTCTTAAACATGAACATTGGCGCCGACACCAAAATTGAATCACCAAAAAAGTCAATATCAATGCTGAGTTGGTGCCTTACACGACTAATTCTTCTCAAACATTCAGTTAGTCCCTATATATTGCTAATATAAGGGGAAAAAATCAATAATAGTAGAAATCTTTTTTTATTTTTTACGTCAATTAGAAAGTAAATAGGAATGGATTTTATATTTTTTATTCTTCAAGAATTGTTTTTGTTTTCTAGTATGAGTAGGTTTCTCGTTATTGTTTTTGTTTTTCCTATTCTTTCCCTCCAAGGAAAATACCATATAAGTAACATCTATGTGTCGATCAAACCTTAAAGCAAAGTAACTCTCCTCTTTTATCTCAATAGAAAAAAAGCAAAGAAAAATACAAGGTAAGTTATGGTGAAGAAAATAAGACCTAGTTTGACAAACACCACAATTTTCTCAGAGGATATCACATCTCAAATATTCTCGAAGCTTCCTATTAAATCTTTAATGCGTTTCAAGTGCCTTTCAAAAATTTTTGATTCTCTTGTATCTGAATCATATTTTATGGATATTCATCGACACCACTCTATGAGTACCGGCCTCGGTGAAGTCAAATTTTTTGTGCCAGAAATTGAGGGTTTCTATAGCATAGAGATGAAGAAATATGGAAAAGTGTCTAGATATAAGTTTGATTTTCGATACGATGGCTTATCGTGCCATAATGGTTTGTTCTGCTTCTGGATGAAAAAAAATTTAGAGTCGGTTAGAATTTTCAATCCCGGTACGAGAGAAATAAGAGTTCTTCCCCTAAATCCTATTGGCAACTTGGTGGAATCTTATCTTCCTTTGTCTCATGAATATTCATATATACTAGGTTATGAACCAGAAGAAAAGAAGTATAAGGTTTTGATGACACTTTGTATTTCAACTGTGGGCACAAGAAATTGGATTTTCACTTTAGGAACCGATAAATCTTGGAGAGAGATTGATGGCATAACTTATTCCTTATCTTGTTATTTCCCATGTAAACGTAAAAGGGAAGTTTGTGTTGGTGGAGTTATTTATATATTGAATTGCCTGAATGCATTCGTAGTTGCATTCAATCTTAAAGCTGAAAAATTCAAATTCATCCCGTTGCGGAGTGGTTTACATTACTGGACTCATAATTACTTCTTAAAAGAAGTGAAGGGCAAATTAGCCATCTTGGATTGTTCCACCTACGAGGGTGTGAATTTACGAATTTTAGAAGACCCAGAAAAAGATGAGTGGCAGATTCATAATATTCGTTTTCCTTCCCATGTGAAGAAAATTGGTATTTATAAAATCTGCAGTTGTTGTGATGGTGAGATTTTAGTTTTCTTGATCAGGCTACGTATTTCGGTAAGAGTTCGATTCTGTTATTGTTATGATATTAGGAAAAATAGGTGGAAATATTTAAGAACTTCATCTTTTTCTCTTAATAAAGACACTATTATTAACACTAATGATGCGGGTTTTTACACTTATGTGGAAAGCCTCTTTCCATGGAAAAGAATTTGCTAGCTGGACGTTTCAACTTCAACTCCGACTCATGGCAACAGTGCACCGGCAGATTTAGCAAATTCAATTTTACTTTTTAAATTGTATTCACTTTATGAATCTACTTTCATTATTCTTGTCTATGAATTTGTTTTCATTACTCTTTGAGTCTGTTTTCATTATTATTGTCTATGAGTCTGCTTTCATTATTCTTGTCTATGAATCTGTTTTTCGTTATCATTATTCTTCTCGATTTATGCTTTTCAAGCAAGTTTATACTCAAATACTCTTTCCTTATCATCAACAAACAACTATTATCATATTTTTACCAAAAAAGTATAAGTAATTATTATTCGTTAATTCAGTTTAGCTTCCATTAGGTACAAAAGACAGCTCAGCAGAATCTGAATAGCACACGGTTTTGACTCAAAATATACACGCTATTTTCTAATTTTAATTCGAATCTGAAAATTTGGAGTACTAATAATAATAATTAAAAAAGGAAGAAAAAAAACACGTACTCGTGAAAACTTTATTCCTTATTTTTTTCTCTCTCTATTACCAATCTTCCGATCTCGTCAGGGAGAGAAGAGGACAGCAAATCCCCTCAACAATTCCCAAACCCAAATTTGAATTAACATTTTGCGCATATTTTTGTTTGTGGTGGTTTTGGGTTTGATTTGATATACAAATCACAAATGCATTGGTCTCGGAAGGGACCAGTTTCTATATCATTTGATTGTTTTGTTGTTGGATCTAATGGTGAGAAGAACGTTATATTTGGATTGTTCAAGATTTTCCAAAGAGAATATTAATCCATCAGCTCGTAGTGGCGGTGTTGTGTCATATAGAGTTGTGGTGGATTGGAATTGGAATTGGGATTGGAATTGGGTATTAAGGGTGTAGAGGAAGTTGCGGTGGAGGAAGATGCAGCTGTACTTCTCACCTAGCATGAGAAGTATAACGATATCGAGCAGCAGCAGCAATGGAGGATATGGTGATTTCATGAAGATCAAGGTCGCAGCTCGCCACTTCTCCTACCGAACCATTTTTCATACCATACTTATACTAGCTTTCTTCTTGCCCTTTGTATTCATTCTCACTGCTCTTGTTACCCTTGAAGGTGTCAACAACTGCTCTTCCATCGGTAATGTTTCCATTTATGTTTATTATTTTATCTAAGCATATTTGATGAGCCAATGGTGGTGGTTTCTGTTGAGAAATATCTTAAATATTTTGTTTGAGTTGAATTGGAAGTTATTGTTTTTCACTTTAGCTAGAGAAGCCACGTTTTTGTATCTTGGGATTCTGTGGAATTACGGGGAAGTTAAGGGTGAATTTACTTAGCTTTAACTTGCCACAAGGATTGGAATTTGATAGCAAACACTAAAAATAAGGAAACAACCAATAGAGTGATACATGGTTTATGATGTATTACTTAATTAAGAAATTGTTTATACATTTGTTGTCCAATTTAGGAAGCTAAGTATGTGACTAAGCCCAAGTTATAGATGTCTGAGTGCATCGGTTTTGTCGGAGTGAGAGGTGGGGTTGCTCAGACTGTTGTTTCTGGTATTCTGCATGAGTGGTACTTAGAAACTGCTTCTCATGTATGCAGCTTACTACTATTGATCTTAAGTATGCAATAGACTCCCAATGGACATGCTTGAGTGTAGTTGACGACTTGACATTCATTTCTTATGCGTGTTGCATTAAACTATCTTGAATCACAAGTTCTTTGTGAATCACGTGCTCTGGTCACATCTCTTTGTTGTTTTTGGATGCCTTTCAATGCATTTTTTTATTCCGTGGGGTGAAAAGGATCGATGTTGGGACCCTTTTTGCTTTGTGGATGGATAAATTTTCAAAGTATCAATGTGCCAAGAAGCTTGTTTGGTCAGGTGGTGTTGGTCCTGGTTGTGATGCTTCTAGTTGACATTTCCTTTTGCCACCCATTTTACTTCAGAATGTCATTGGATATGAGGGATCCCTTTCATTGTTATTATCTTTGTTTATTTTGCAAACTTTAATTTCAGTTTCTTCTCCTCGGTTTCAGATTGTTTAGGTAGACGATTAGGACCAACGCTTCTAGGACGAACTGATGATACAGGGGTAAGTAAACTTCACTCTACATTGTCTCTTACTTTCATTGCTCTCCAATATTGTGAAAACTTTTTACATGGAATTCCTTTTCTAACTCAAGTCTATGCCATTGTTTCTCTGTTGCTGTTTTGGCAGAGGCTGGTCAAGGATTTTGTTAAGATCCTCAATCAAGCGAACTCTGAGGAAGTGCCTGCTAGCTTGAAGCTCCCAGAGTCCTTCAGTCAACTTGTTGCTGAAATGAAAAACAACAAATACAGCGCAAAAGAATTTGCTTTGGTGCTAAAGGGAATGGTATGTGCATGCCACTCTTCTCTAGCCTTTTTAGTAGTGCATGTCTATTTGCCTTATTTGTTTTTTTCCGTTCCCTTGGACTTTCTACTGTCTGGTCAGGGGTTGTTGAGTTACTTACTGACCTCCACTTTGGTTTTAAAAATGCTCACAGACACAAAACAATATTGGTCTCCTTAGCTGAACTTCGTATTGAATTTGCTATTTTGCAGATGGAGAAATCTGAAAGAGAGATTAGGGAATCAAAGTTTGCAGAGTTGACGAATAAACACTTTGCAGCAAGTGGAATTCCCAAAGGCATTCATTGTCTTTCGCTGCGGTTGACTGATGAGTATTCCTCGAATGCTCATGCACGCAGACAGTTGCCTTCACCAGAACTACTCCCTCTGCTATCTGACAATTCATTGCATCATTTTGTAGTGGCCACTGACAACATCCTCGCTGCCTCAGTTGTGGTCAACTCTGCTGTGCAGTCAACTCTGAAGCCTGAAAAGATTGTTTTCCATGTCATCACTGACAAGAAAACATATGCAGGCATGCACTCATGGTTTGCTCTGAATCCTGTCACTCCTGCTCTTGTGGAGGTTAAAGGTGTTCATCAGTTTGACTGGTTGACAAGAGAAAATGTTCCAGTGCTTGAAGCAGTTGAGAGCCATAATGTTATCCGTAAATACTACCATGGAAATCATGTTACAGGCGCCAATCTCAGTGATACAACGCCGCGATCTTTTGCTTCCAAGTTGCAGGCTAGAAGTCCTAAGTATATATCTTTGCTCAATCATCTACGCATATATTTGCCAGAGGTACCACTTTCTCATATCTTGTAAACTGGCTTCTGTTTCTCTGAAGCAAAATTTTGGAGGTTCCAATGTCTTTTCGACTCCCCTTCCCCTTTCACAGGTAGATGGACATTGAAATAATGTGTCGTGAGAAAAGGTTTCCAATATATAAAATAGAGTCAATGGTAGGCTTAAGAATGTGAATGAGAAACTTTGGATAGCTTAAGATACATACAGCTAAGTTAATCAAAACTTTCATGAAACAAAGTTTAGCAAATCTTGTCCAACATTTGCGACTAGTTGTTGAAAATGTTGTGAAGGCACATCAACAGACCTAGAGGATGAGTATTATTTCTTCCTTTTGCTTAACTTTAAGATTTTATGCTCCAGAGATCATTAACATATACAGTCCTGCACCACTGCAGCAAGTCAAAGTTTCAATATTATCTTTGCCACACAGAAACAGTACAATGAGACCTTGTTACCCCAGATCTGAAAATGTAGTTCTCAAATTACTTTTTATGGAGAATGAACTAGGTACCCTGTAGAATTAGTTGAGCTGAATGTAAGTTGGCCCAGACACCATGGTTATTTTTAAAAAAATATTTATGGAGAGTGAAGCACTGTTATAATCAGACTTTTGTTTTGTTATTCTCTTCTTGTTCTGATTATTTGAAAATGTCTTGTCGAATACTCCATGTTTGCATCTCCAGGCGCTCCTTTCTTTTCTAGAAGAGTTCCATGCAGCAGTACTTTTTGCTTTTCCTTTCTTCTGCTTGCTTGCATTTAGGTTTTAGTTTGGATTTCACTTTGTAATGTTTACCTCTTTGATATCTGTATGTAATCCCAGAGCCCCCTTGTGGATTACAGTGGGTAATGTTGTTGATACTTGTATGTAATTCACTCACTGAGCCTGCATTTATGTAGATGTATAAGTTTTCAAATAGCAATCTGAGATTTCTGTGGTGTCGTCTTTTGCAGCTCTTCCCAAACCTTGACAAAGTGGTTTTCTTAGACGATGATGTTGTAATTCAGAGAGATTTATCTCCATTGTGGGACATCAACCTTAATGGTAAGGTCAATGGAGCAGTTGAGACTTGTAAAGGTGAAGACGAACAGGTGATGTCTAAGCGATTCAGAAATTACTTCAACTTTTCTCATCCCCTAATAGCAATGAATTTGAATCCGGATAACTGTGCATGGGCTTATGGGATGAATATCTTCGATTTACATGCATGGAGGAAGACGAATATTACAAATACTTATCATGCATGGCTAAAAGAGGTATTCAATCTTTTTCTTTGTGATTTTGGGGGAAAAATTGGTTTATCTGAATTCTAGCGGATATGTACTTACATTTTGGATCCTGCCAGTGTTGTGATTCTTCTGTCCTTCCTGTTTGTGTCTGTCTCTTAGCTATCCACCTTATTATTCATTCAGCCTTTTCTTTTGACATGTTCGTCTAGGAGGATTGTGTGACAAATTTATCATTTTAGATTCTGACTTGACATTGTTAAACTCGCTAATCATTGTAGAATCTGAAGTCAAACTTGACAATGTGGAAGCTTGGAACATTACCTCCTGCTTTGATTGCATTCAAGGGTCATGTTCACCCAATTGACGCCTCGTGGCACATGCTTGGCTTGGGATATCAGAATAAGACCAATATCGGCAATGTGAAGAAGGCTGCCGTAATTCATTACAATGGCCAGTCCAAACCTTGGCTCGAAATAGGCTTTGAGCATCTCCGTCCTTTTTGGGCCAGGTTTGTTAACAGCTCCAATGATTTTATCAGTAATTGCCACATACTGGAGTAGTCGACAGATTTTCCTTCAAGGAAAAAACAGAGGAGAACTTTGAAAGCCGCAAGCTTTGCAAACTTTTGATTGGTTCTAGGAAACTTCAAATCCAATTGATGACAAGTCCGGATATATTCAGGTTTCCAGATTTAGTGTTTTGTCTCCAGCAAAAGAGAAGCTGCATTCTAGCGTGGGAATGAGATTCATTCTTTCTGTATGTAAAATAGAAGTTGGTCACCTAATTCTATTGATTGGACAAAGGACAATATTTTTGGCCTCTTCTGGGGTTTCGCCTACCTATTATACTATAGCTTAAGAGGCAATGATGGGGCGTCCCGGGAAATGCTCATCATTGCTGTGATCAGTCATACAAATTGGTGAATTGCGAGAAGAAAAGCTTCTGTTTAACCTTTTGCTGCATTGGCCCTATTAGCTGCAGAGATGATTCTTCCAAGTTAAAATTTCATTTTTCCTTGTTAATTTTGTCGTCATTGCTCCACATTCAATCATCTTGGTCATATTAGACTGTAGGCTATGGGAACTTGCATCACATTGTTGGGAAACAGCATAGGCTATTGCTTTGGTACTTGTTTTGTATGATTCAACGATATACTACTGATATGTGCAGATTCTTTTTTTACCAAAAAGAGTTTTTTTTGCATTTTATTAACGTTGGTTTTGTTGTCTTGAGGTTTGATGTTTCAAGACATTTCATTCCTATTCAAATTTTAATTAATGATACCAAAATTAGGAAAAGGGTTTGATAAGTACAACTGTGAAATCACTAAGTAGAACTGTTGGTACAAAAATCCTGCCGAGGAAAGAAGTGCATCGTGCCTCTCACGTAAATTTCAATATTAGTAAAAACTAAAAGAATCCCTTTAAATGCACTCAAAGAAACAATAATAAATATTCCTATGTTAAGAAAGTCTTAAAAAAGAAACAGTTTCCAGCTCAAAATTTTAATTATTTAAGTGGATACGGAAAGGCTAAGAGAGAAAAATATATATATAGTAGTTGACAAAGTATATTTTTTTAATTCAAAAAAATATTTAAATTTAAATTTAAATTTAAACTCTGAATTGGTTATGCCACCACAGCTACCAAGAAGAAAAGAGAAAAAATGTCGATAATTCCATAGAGTGAGGAGGAGAAGTCGAAGAGAATTAACCTCATTGACGTAAGCGAAGATGTACAGAGAGAGATAAAAGAAGACTTTGAAAACTCCGAAACAGCCGATTTTGATTTTTCTTCATCTCCTTCCTCTTCTTTTTTTCCCCAACCCCACCTTTTTTCTTTTTAAAGAAAATTATTATTTTATTGTTAATGCATTACACGTATTACCTACCCTTTCCTTTTCTTCATCCCTAGACTAGTTTTCTAGCGCTATCTGCCTTGAGGAATATCATAAGTAATTACTTTGTTGGGTAAAAAGTGGACAGTTTCCAGATCAGTTTCTCCTAACAGTAAGCCCCAATCATTCAGATTTTTTTTTTAAAGATCCATTCTTTTGCACAATTGTAACTTGTCTGCAGTTTCAGTAGTTATATTGTAACTATTTTCTAGTTTTTAATGTTTATTTGACTTTTGGGGTACTTTAATTTAGTCGTTTGTTGCTTAATTTTGAGTCATGAGTATTGAGTTTCTTCTTTGGGGTTGTTAAAATTCTATTTTGACTCTTTTTTTGATGATCTAATCCAAGAAAGTGTAATTATTTATTTGATTGTGTGTGGGTTTATGCATATCTTGTCAATATGAATTCATATTTTGCTTTTCTGAAGATTTAAGGCTGGGATTTGGGAATTTGATGAGATCCGTAAAGTGTCAAGAACCAAAGACTAAATTCTTTGGTCCTGGGAGCTCCGGTGATTGTGTTAATTAGGGCTGAACAGCTTTCGGGAAAGATCCTAGTAAAGGTCCTTGTGTTGGGTTTGTTTTCGTAAGTTTGAACAAGGATGTCTGCAGCACAAGATCAACTGGAGATCAAGTTTAGATTGATTGATGGAACAGACATTGGTCCTAAGAGTTTTCCTGCGGCGACAAGCGTAGCAACCTTAAAGGAAAACATCCTTGCTCAGTGGCCTAAAGGTTAGTCTAGTCCTTGAATAGATGCTAATTGTGTGTGAACTTTTCAATTACCCAAGATTTCTGTCGGTGGCTTGATTGTTGCGAGAACCGCAATCATGGTTGTTAAGTCTCTAAATTTATTTTAGAGCTTTTAGCAAATTGACTTTTGCATATTAGTTTATTCCGCTTATGGGTTTTTGAGATGAGGGTTCCCAGGAAATAACCTCTCGCCTATGTATATTTTACCCTCCCCAGACTCCACTCGTGAAATTCCAATGGGTATGTTGCTGTTGTTGTTAGCAAATTGACAAGAATTGCCTATTGATTGTCATAGTCTATGATCTGTAGTTATGTCTTATGTTAGATATAAAGCTCCATGGATAGTTCCGTATGCTTCCTTCCTGTAAGGAATGTGTATACTGGTGCAAAACTTTCGTAGGGACTCAGCATGATAAGAAATTTTGGCATGTTCTTATTCAGAAAATTGAGGCGCTATGCAGCTGCAGTCAAACAGTGGTGGACTTTCTCTTGAGATTGTTTTAGGCATTTTTCTCTTAGGGATATTGGTTAAGAAAGTTGACATAGTAGACTCTGATAGTATTCAGATGATATGAAGCTCTGGCTAACCGAATCTTTCAACTTTTCTTAAGCTCTTTAGAGGGAATTGCTTGTGAATAGCTTACTCAAGAACTCAAGATGAGTTCAATTCTGGATAGAATAAAGAGATAGGAGAATTCTTATTGATCTTGGTATGATTTCCAGATGAATACAATGAATGCCAATTACAGCTATTTAAGAAGAAGAAGAGTGGAATGCTTCCGAGAATTTGTTATGGCTAACTCTTTAATGACCTAACAGCAACTGTGACCACATGCAGCTTATGTGACTCGCTAATTATTTCAACTAACTCGATGAATACACAAAATGGAAAGTCATCTAATTAGGATTGTATCACTTTCATTTACTAAAACCGACCTGGACAGTTAGACATCCAACCCGTAATCGCAACTACCCAATTGCAAGAGCGGAGCTCTACCAAACTGAGCTATATCCCTCCGAGCTAAGTGGAGCATGCATGAAGTAGTCAGATGCTTCTATTTTCAGCACACCTAGTTCCAATAGCAGTATTTCCATGCACGTCCTTTAGAATGACTCATTACATTCACACTTTGCTAAGTACATCAAAGCCTTGACTGAACTCACATCTTTGTACAGTTCACCCGAGCAGGTATTGAGTAAATCATGTTTCTCGGCATTCAGGACAACTCTGATAGCATTAAGCTCTAAAGCGAACAAAAATGTATTGAATTAGGAACTTTAGCTCTTTCCTCAAATTCCTGTTCTATATTTTCAGATTATCTACCTGAATGTTGTGCACTTCCTCTCTGTTGTCAACGATTTTCTGCTATTAATTTTCTTTTTATAATCTTTTCTTAAATTCTGGGTTCAATCATGATTACAAGTTTCAAGTCATTTCTCTTAGACATATATCTTATGTAATAGAGAAGGATAATGGTCCGCGGACAGTAAAAGATGTCAAATTAATCAGCGCTGGAAGAATATTGGAGAACAACAGAACAGTGGGGGAATGCAAAAGCCCTTTATGTGATATTCCAGGAGGAGTTACGACCATGCATGTAGTTGTTCAACCACCAGCTCAGGAGAAAGGTCAGCTTATATTCACTAAACATATTAACGACTACAAGAATTGTGAACATAAAGCAGTATTATATCTCATTGCTTGTAGGATGTTTGATCCATTTCTTTCTGTCATTTCCTTTGCCAATTTCCATTTTATGATGTATGTCCTTTTTATGTGTCGCTGTTTCTGAACAAATGTTTGTTGTTTGAATTTTGCTACTGGTGGAACAGAGAAAAAAGCATCAGATGATATGAAGCAGAATAAGTGCCTCTGTATTATACTATGATATTCAGTTCCAACGGGGGGATGGCTATATGCAAGGTGAGTAGTTACTTTTCATTACAGACAGATATTTAAGTCTGTAAACTGATCTTTTGGACCTTCCACTTTCAGATAAATACTGGTGGTTGTTAACATTACTGAAGTTGGTGAAGTAGTGACAAACATGAGTTATTGGCATAACCATCCATTCCCAAGATTGTGTATGGTCTGGTCTCATTTTCTTTTGTATTTGCTGCTTTCTTTTGTAGTGCTTGATGGATGCTAAGTCCATTCTGCATTGATTGAAAATTTGTGTTTGCTGTCAAGTATACGATATCATATCTATAGGACTCTGTTGTCTGTACAAAATACAAATTAACTCATTGGCTGAATTCATAATTTTATCTTTAATATCTTCTTATCTTGGTCGATGTAATATACAAATACAAAAAGAAAAACGATTTGGAATATATTGCATTCAAATCCAAAATTTCTCTGCTTCAAAGTTTGTATATCTCAGCTGTACAAGATTGACATTTGCAGCTTCTTTGTTTTTCCAAAGAAGTCAACTTTCCATTTGTTTCTTCTGCTCTCAATTTGGCAACCACAATCAGCATTCAACCAGTGGGTCATTCATATTCTTTGATACAACGTTTTAATAGCAATGCTGATCTTGATTGAACAATGTGGATGTTCTTGGCCTTGATTGCAACTGATAAGTTCAATGGTCAAGAAATTTTATTACTGTGGACGACAAAGATAAATTCAAAATGCGTATTTTTTTGTTGTGGTGGCTGTCGTTTCTCCATAAACTGCTACATTGTTGTCAAATTGTTGGCCTAACTAGCTCTCTCTTGAGCACTGTTTTGAAGTTTCTGCCACTAGTGCACTTTTTATTTACTAAGAGGTGACAGGTCCCCCCTTGAAACATGGAGACTTGCTGACTACAGTAAAGATATGTTGTTGGAGCTATGTCAGGAGGGACAAAAGAGAAATGCTTTCTATCCAGGGAAAGCAGATAATCGAAAGGTAGGAGCTTGTGCTAGAGCAAGTTGGGTTAGGGTACACAGTTTGAGATGGAAGAAAGACAGCAGTAATGAAATAGTAGTAACTAAGTAATGAATGGTTTTGATAGAAATTCTTGAAAATACAGCAAAGTTATTGTTAATCAGTTCAAGTCTCATGTATTGAGCAAGCAAAGATGTTAGCTAATTATCAAAGATTTAAGATGGGTTCATGATTTTGAACTTCCTATGCTCGTGCTATGCGCACGTCCTTCATCATGCAAGAATATTACAGTAAGTTGGAAAAATCACATAACAAACAAATTCATACCTCCTTTGATACTATCTGCAATCTGAACGACTCATCAACCATACGACAACTTCTTTGTGTAGTCGAATTCGAGTCCTCAATCAGCCACTGATGCTTGTGTCCAATCTTTCTCTAGACTCTGTGATTTATGGAAGAGACTTTAAGCACCGAGCTACCTTTTAAACGTACTCATAAGTTCCAATAAAAGTTTGTTGGGAATTGGCTTTAAACGAGAAGTAGGATGGAGAATTTGACTTAAACTTTAAAGCTGCTACATAGTCAATATTTTTCTCAAATAATTTAATAAAAGATGTAATTGCCCCATATTTTTTTCTAAATAAAATTAGAAAAATGTCACACTTTAGGCTAGCTAGAATAGAACAGTGTAGCTGAATGGAGAAGCTGGTGATTAGATCCTACATGTCAATTGTGGGGTCCATAGTTTACCATCAAAATGTGCCACGTGTATGATCCTCACTAACGCGCTCTCTCTCTCACGTTCCTGAACTTACGAGAACACTCCACCGGGCTCCTTATTAGTTGTTATATTCTCACGCAAAGTCCCCAACTTTTCCTGTATTTACTATAAACACTCCTTTATCCGCTGCAACTTTCCATTTTTCTTCTTCTAGGACGTTGAGATCATAGAATAACCGGCAATATGTCTACTGTGACGTCAATTTCCGGCGTACAGTTTTGCGTTCCTTCTTCTTCTTCTTCCTGTTCTTCAAGTAGAGTAGCTTTATTTCCTTCCCATTCAGCGCCGTACTTGAACTTCTCAGGCAAATCGAGAGTTCTCGATAAGTGTAATTCGTTGAAATTGAAGAGGAAGGATGTGCTCTCCACTAGAAAAACTGAGAAACTATCCAAGGGTTCCAGGTTTATCGTACGTTGTGATGCTTCAAATGGAAGGGTAACCAGCTTATTCATTTACTTGGGGATTTTACCTTTAGTACTGATTTGAATATCTCCGTGATGGTCAAATGCAATTCTTTGCTATACAAGCTAATGTGGAAGTGTGGAAACAGTTTTTAGGGCTCGCCAAGCTTTTAGAATTGAGTGAAACTAATATAACTGGTGCCAACTAGTTTGTGATTTAGTCATAGTTGATTGATATTCATAATAGGAAAATTGAGGGGAAAATCACCCGATTGACATTTTGGAGTGGCATTCAGCAGTTGATAAGTCACTCTCTCATTGAATAAATCTATCAAAATGCAGTGAGTTTCTCTGTGCTTGCTCATTTTGCCATCTGATTTTGCGTGTGTATTTGTTTGCTTCTATTGAGAATGAAGAGTGAGAAACTTGTTTGGCAAATGTGAGTGAATGACTAGGCAAATAGAGTCGTTCCCTTAATATCTCTTGGAATCAATGAGCTGTAAGCAAAGGGTACAGATAGCAATACCAGTTAGTTGAGATTGAACTAGTTATCCATGTAGGGTGTTTGCATTAACGGGCAAATTATATAAGTTGGAATGAAATTTATCGAAGTAAAGTGGAATGGATATGGATGATTTTTATAGCTGTTTTGACTCATTTTGGGTTGAGGTGTGATGTATCGTTTATTATGTTTAACTCAATCCAATTAATTGATTTTGTAATGGCAGATCACTCAGCAAGATTTTACAGAAATGGCATGGCAAGCAATTGTTGCATCGCCAGAAATAGCAAAAGAGAACAAGCATCAAATAGTAGAGACCGAACACTTGATGAAGGCCCTGTTGGAGCAAAAGAACGGGCTGGCTCGTCGTATATTCTCCAAGGCCGGTGTAGATAATACCCGTCTTTTAGAAGCTACCGATAAGTTTATTCAACGACAACCTAAGGTATGCTTCAAATCAACTCATAAGTCTCTTGCTAATTATATGTCGTGTTCACTTGTGTATCATTGTTTCTTTTCTAACGCCTGCTTAGAAATGATTTAATGTTCAATTATCAACAGCAATTGGTGTTTTGAGGGATCGAAATCCAAATATGTCCGATCTTTTATCAACAGCAATTGCTATCTTCAGGATCAAAATCGATATATGTACTACCGGTTGCTGAATCTTTCTTCTTGGTTATAACATCTTTTCAGGTTATCGGTGAGTCATCTGGTTCTATGTTAGGCCGAGAGTTGGAAGGTTTGATACAGAGAGCCAGGGAGTACAAGAAAGAATATGGTGATTCTTTTGTGTCAGTTGAGCATTTGGTGCTTGGCTTTACTCAAGATAAACGATTTGGGAAGCAACTGTTTAGTGATTTCCAGATTTCCCTGAAGACACTGAAAGCTGCCATTGAATCCATAAGGGGACGCCAAAATGTTATTGATCAAGGTAATGAGTTCTTTCTGTAATTGGTGGAGCACTTCAACTGACATGCATATGTAGGTCTTGTCAATTAGTGTAAGAAATGCAGACGTCGTTATCACTTTATGTACTATTACGTTCATTACACTTTGGATCTCTTCTCCCTTTCATGTGACACAGGGAGCTGCTTCCTAGTGTAGTCCTGAATTTGTTATACGAAGATTTGACTGGTATAGCTTCTTAGTTGACATCCACCTTACTTTCCCAACACATGCTTGTCAAAACTTGTCTGCAATATTTCCTTTAGCTTTTCCATTTCTCGAAGTAAATCTTGTTTATCACTCGTGCAGATCCTGAAGGGAAGTATGAATCACTAGAAAAATATGGAAAAGATCTGACTGCTATGGCTAAAGCGGGGAAGCTTGACCCAGTTATAGGCAGAGATGATGAGATCCGTAGATGCATACAAATCCTCTCCAGGAGAACAAAGAATAACCCAGTGTTAATTGGTGAGCCTGGAGTTGGGAAAACTGCAATCTCTGAAGGGTAAGTTAATTCTTCTTATTGGGCACACAGAAGAGGGAGTCAGATAAAGATTTGATTATATCGCTCATTTGGAATATGTTTAGTTGGTCACAATTTGTTATATTTTTTTCAAAAGATACTGCATCTGATACTTATAACTTATCTTCTCTTCCTGTAGGCTTGCGCAGAGAATTGTGCAAGGAGATGTACCTCAGGCTTTGATGAATCGACGGGTTAGTGATGAAGAGATCTTATGTTGCATTCACCTGACTTATGAAAGAAAATATCTTTATTAATTAACATGTTTGGTTCCTCTGTGCAGTTGATATCTCTTGATATGGGTGCGCTCATAGCTGGTGCAAAATATCGTGGTGAATTTGAAGACAGATTGAAGGCTGTGCTTAAGGAAGTGACAGAATCCGAAGGACAGATCATCCTTTTTATTGATGAGATACATACTGTTGTTGGCGCAGGTATGTTCTTAGGAAACATCACTAGATGTTAAAATGCTGTTATATATGTTTTTGGAATGCCTGTGATAGTCTGTTCATTTGTTGGATGGATGTATAATTGCCATGTTAATTGGCGCATGTGTGTGCTACATACTAAGATCTTTACGACTTCAGCCTACACCAGACGTTGTATTTCGTACCATTATTTGGGTCCATCCAAATTTTGACAATTTTTTTCTGGTTTGGCTTCTGAAAAAAAAAATGATTTGTTTTCTAAAGGTGCCACTAATGGTGCAATGGATGCTGGGAATCTCTTGAAACCGATGCTTGGTCGAGGAGAATTACGATGTATTGGTGCAACCACCTTGGATGAATACCGTAAATATATCGAGAAAGATCCTGCCCTGGAGCGTCGTTTCCAGCAAGTTTATGTTGACCAGCCTACAGTTGAAGATACTGTCTCTATACTTCGTGGATTACGTGAAAGATATGAGCTGCATCATGGGGTCCGCATTTCAGATACTGCACTTGTTGATGCAGCTATTCTTTCAGACCGTTATATTAGTGGACGTTTTCTACCTGACAAAGGTAAGGAACTGTATGAGACTTGCTGAAATGCTGATCACTATAGAGTAACTTGTTATTTCATTTAACATTATGATATAAAATACTGTATCATTCATGGTGCTATAACTTTGTTGTGTAACTTTTATTTTAACTATAAATAGAGGGGGTGGGGGCGGGATTACAAGGGGGGAACCGCAAACCCACACCAACGAGGTGAAAGTTTTGGGTAACCAATTGGACTGCTAACGTTCCCCTTCTGTCATTTTGATTTAAAGTTTAGGAAAGAACAGATCATCCTTGCATTTACCTGCATAAATGTGGAGTCCAATATACTTGTTCTTAATGGACTTACAGTCGGTGCTAAAAGTGCTGGTTTTCATAATGCAGCTATTGACCTAGTTGATGAAGCTGCTGCAAAACTGAAAATGGAGATCACCTCAAAACCTACAGCCCTTGATGAGATCAATCGTGCAGTTTTGAAGTTGGAAATGGAGAGGCTATCTCTAACTAATGATACAGATAGAGCATCAAAAGATCGGTTAAACCGCCTTGAGGCTGAATTGTCTCTTTTGAAGGAGAGGCAAGCTGAGCTGACTGAGCAGTGGGAGCATGAAAAAACGGTCATGACTCGCTTACAGTCTGTTAAGGAAGAGGTATGCAACTGAAGATTATCTACTAAAGTTTGTTCATAACTAGTGCATCTTTTTGTTTAACTACTCACGAGTGGAAATGCGATGCATCTATATTCTGAGCTGTTAATTGAATTTGCTATAGGAGCAATTTAGATCTAAGTGAAACAGATTGCAGTGGAGCTTGATTAACTTTCATCCTAAATACAGATTGACAGGGTAAATCTTGAGATCCAGCAAGCAGAGCGGGAATATGATCTTAACCGTGCTGCCGAACTGAAGTACGGGAGTCTTAACACCCTGCAGCGTCAACTTGAAGCTGCAGAAAAAGAACTGGATGATTATATGAAGTCAGGAAAATCGATGCTCAGAGAAGAAGTGACCGGGAATGATATTGCAGAGATTGTTAGTAAGTGGACTGGGATCCCAGTTTCTAAGTTGCAACAGTCAGAGAGGGAAAAGCTGTTGCATTTGGAGGAAGAGCTACACAAACGTGTTGTTGGTCAAGATCCAGCAGTGAGAGCAGTAGCAGAGGCAATCCAGCGCTCGCGTGCTGGACTTTCAGATCCTCATCGTCCTATTGCAAGCTTTATGTTCATGGGTCCCACTGGAGTTGGAAAAACCGAACTAGCTAAGGCGCTTGCTAACTATTTGTTCAACACTGAAGAAGCACTTGTGCGCATTGATATGAGTGAATACATGGAGAAGCATGCAGTTTCAAGATTGATAGGAGCTCCGCCTGGTTATGTCGGGTATGAAGAAGGAGGGCAGTTGACTGAGATTGTTCGCAGGAGGCCGTATGCAGTTATTTTGTTTGATGAAATTGAGAAGGCCCATGGGGATGTATTTAATGTATTCCTTCAAATTTTA
This sequence comes from Solanum aculeatissimum, assembly GCA_038996855.1. Taxonomy (NCBI): domain Eukaryota; kingdom Viridiplantae; phylum Streptophyta; class Magnoliopsida; order Solanales; family Solanaceae; genus Solanum; species Solanum aculeatissimum. Next base: position 16,166 of record JBCEWC010001540.1, on the reverse strand, counting down.
GATGATGGTAGAGTGACCGACTCACAAGGACGCACAGTTAGTTTCACCAATACTGTCATCATCATGACATCAAATGTTGGTTCACAATATATCCTAAATATGGATGACGATGATGATTCGTCGAAGGAAATGGCTTATCAAACAATAAAGCAAAGGGTGATGGATGCTGCACGTGCAGTTTTCCGCCCTGAGTTCATGAATCGGATTGATGAATATATAGTATTCCAGCCTCTTGATCGTGACCAAATCAGTAGCATTGTGCGATTACAGGTAACAACGTTTCGAATCTTGAATACGTTTGCACATACTTTCTTGGAGTGTTGTGGATTAATTCGACTGGAATATTTATGAGCCATCTTTTGTTCTTGCAGCTTGAGAGAGTGCAGCAGAGATTAGCTGATCGCAAAATGAAGATTCAAGTGAGCGAAGCTGCTATTCAACTGCTTGGAAGTCTGGGTTATGATCCCAACTATGGAGCACGGCCAGTGAAGCGGGTGATCCAGCAGAATGTTGAGAACGAATTGGCCAAAGGAATCCTAAGAGGAGATTTCAAGGATGAGGATACTGTTTTAGTAGACACGGAGGTCAGCGCGTTCTCCAATGGACAACTTCCTCAGCAGAAGCTAGTGTTTAAAAGACAAGAATCTGGTTCAAATTCTCCAGCAGAGAACCAAGAAGCTTTATCTCAGAAACTATGAGACTGCGCAGCTCAAAATCTGGTTCAGATACGTACTATGACGATGAGTAACTTACTCGTAGCTCTTGTATCATAGATTTTGGATATACATACATATTTCGTGGCTTTGAATAGCAAATACCTACGGTTGAACAATATGGGATTATTTTCTTTTATATGCTAAGCATATCAATGTCTCTCTTTTGGTGTGCGCACATGACTGGTGAACAATCAGTTGAGGCTGAACACCTAAAATTGGCACGACAGTGTACGTACTCAAAAATTTGCACGAAGTTTTATTGAGAAGTAAGTTTTGTTCCTTTTAAATACGTATACGGCTTGATTGGGTTGTTTTGACATAAATTTTTACATTCTCAGCATCTTGAGTGTGTATTGCCAAGCGCCTCCTATGTGGAAAAAAATAAATGAATCCGTCCGCAACAACAGAAAGAGCAGAGAACAAAATATAACAAATGTAAGCTTCACTGCTTGCCTTTTATCTAATGTCCAAATTATTTGAATTTCATTTTCCTTATAAAAGTCAGTTGCCTTTTGTACCACTTCTTTTTTCTTCCCTTTTTGTCTGAGATTAACATATATGCTGCAAAATGAATACGAGTATGACTCATGTAGTTAAACAACCTGCAATACAAACATTTAAATGGACACTAAGCAGTGAAGTTACTAGTTCATTTAAAAGATTTCTGTGCAAATCGGTAGATAGAAATTAATTCAAAGATATTGCACGATAACTATAAAATCCATTGCGTATAAAATGTAGGTCTGACGTTGTATTCCTTTATGATTAAAATTCAAATGCGACTCAAGGTGGAAGAAAACACCAATTTAATTTGTAGTTGCTTATATTGGGATCCTTCGTTTTCTAACCACGGAAAAGGGAAAAGAGAGAATAAACTCCAGCTTGTTTCTGTAGGCTGAGGTAAAAATTACTGAATCTTAGTCGAGGTTAGTATCAACAAATCTTGTGTTTAACAGCCTATAATTTGGCACATATATAAAAAGAGGGGAGGATATCCAGCCATGGCTTTTCTATTTGGGCATGCTGAATCTTATTACAGACTATAACATCCATGATACAATGATTTGTTACATATTACATTAGAGTGCTTTACGTAAAAAATGTTTTCTACGTGTGTTTCCTCGAAGCTTAAAAAAGGCTTTCTTGTTTCTCAGTGTCAATGGTCACGATATATATTTGCAGTAGGCTTGTGAATCTGAATGCTTTCCAAGGACTCCTCTGGTTAATCACTGTCCAGGCTGTGATTAGCATCATTTCATCACTATAATCAGCCTCTCAATGCCCTATTGGCGTTGGATAATCTGGGCAATGAAAGCAATATAAGGACAATCTACTCAAAGCTTAGTGCATATATACTGAACAACTAACTGTCACATACATATGCAACTAAGACGATAAGAAATAGGAGATTAGAAGTAATTCAAACGTCAACTTAATTATAAGTATGGAATAGAATGCTCAAATATCAACCTGTTCCTCGGAGTAGCTGCACCTCAATGGGTCTTCTTACTCTTCTACATGACCATCAAACCAGTATTTATATTTTGTCATCAACTCAGCTACAAGCACATGGGCACCCATTGACTCTAATCTGACCTTCATATGACTATTAATCATAAAAAGAAACCTACCTATCTTATTCATGTCAAGGTAAAGTACAGTATTCTCTCCTCAATCATAGTTTTGCAAATTATGTTTTCTATTTCCTCCTGGAAACTTTTGGTAAGTTTTGCAGCATCATAGCCCGTGTCTTGCCATCAGGTTGAAGGCTTCTCTCACGCATTTCAGCGTACAGCTTCCTGGCCAAATCAAACCTTCCTGTCAAACACATACCTTGAATAGCAGCATTGTAAAGCGATCCATTTGGTTCAGAAAACTGCAAAACATAAGTAAGAGTTGAAGTGACTTAGTCCTGGATAATAATGTCCGATGGTAGCAACGGTTCCTTTCTCCCTAACCACTTGCCTCCAATGTCAAAGAAATTTTTTTTGAAGAAGAAAGAGAATCAGAATTTTCTTTGTTGGGATGGTGCAGGGGGAGTCTGACCCAAAGAAATAAAGGTAATAATAATCAACATTGCAGTGTAGATATTTTCTCCACAGGTTTTGAGTTTTTGATATTGCAATTGAAGATTCCCATACACGCCATGATTCATCAGTGAGTTCACTCTCAAATAAAAACTTAGCCCCCAAAGAGAAAAATGAACAATCAAATCCACCATTTATCGCCTATTTAGTCACTGATCTACATGTAATGATACGGAACTTAAAGAAGGCAATAGTTATGGTTGAAGAAGATGCAACGAATGTCACGACTTACTTTTAGTATTTCTATTGCTTCATTATAGAGAGAACCCCACATGCATACTCTCATCAATGACAATAGAGTAAATATGTCAGGAGAATGTTTTTGGCGAACCATGCGGTAATACACTTGTAATGCAACCTTGGGCCTTCTTGCTACCTCGCAAGCTCCAATGACTTGATTATAGGATGCAGTTGAAACTGAGAGTTCAGAAGCCTCCATCTGCCACAGTACCTGTACAGCTTTCTCCCACAACCCAAGTCTGTGGCATGACGTCAAAACAGTATTGTATATATGCACATTCAAAATGACACCTTGGATATTTCTTATTCTCTCAAAGAGCTGAATTGCATCACAATATCGATTAGCCCTGTTTAAGGCATTAAGCAATGAATTCCATGTGTATACATCAGGTGCATGACCTAATGATTTCATTAGATCATAAATCTCAAATGCCAGCTTGACTTTGCCAGCTTTTCCAAGTGAGTTGATCACTGCATTGCATGCTCTCGCATTTGGCTTAATCTCACTGTCCAACATACATCGCAAGATATTCAATGCAGAGTCATATTTACCCTCCCTACTGTATGCTCCAAGAATAGCATGCATGGTATCACTTTCTGGGCTCAATTCATTATGAATCATCTCACTGTATGCATCAATAGCTAATTCATTCTGACCACAACGAACAAATGTGCAAATTAACAGACGGTAAGTGACTGTTGTTCCAACTTGACCATTATACTGCAAAATTTTCCAAATCTTCTGTGCCTGATCCCAGTTGTTTGCTTTAGCAAAAATGGATATCATTGTATTGTATACAACAATATCAATATTTTCTCTAAGATCCCTACTGCTTATCAATTCACGGAACATGATTATTGCTGTGTCATAACCCCGAGCATCTGCAACTGCCTTCAGAATTAAGCTATAAGTGTGGCCAGTTGTTAGCTCACTAGCCTTCATAGAATTGAAAACTTTTAAGGCATTGTCAAGCATTCCATTCCTCAAGAGACTTGAAAGAAGGGAATTACATGCATGTAAATCAGGTTTAAGACCTGAAAAAATCATCGACTTGTATATCGCCAATGCACTTTTGGGTTTATTCAGCCTGCTGAGCTTCAAGATCCTTTTCGACAATACCTTCTCATCCATTTCTTCTAGGTATAGAATCCCATTCTCAAATGAATTTTTGGTTTCTTCGAGAAAACTTGAAGGTTGGTTAGTATCAACCTTTTCAGCACACAAATTCATCAAACAGTCCTTACCAGACAATACCAGGTTATGTACATCTTTGGCTGAACTATCTTTCTCAATATCAGAACCCTCAAAAGCGCTAACTAATACAGAACTATTAAAACTAAGACACCCCTTTACTTTTCCACTATACAAAGCTAATGTCCCATTTGTGCATTTTAACGTATCCCTTCTTGAACAGAAAAATCGACTGTTCTTCTCACTCCCATCTAAGGAAACTGCTACAGTAGGCAAGTTCTTTATCAAATGTACCATACTGGCTCCGCAATGTACAACAACAAGAATTTCTCACCAAATTCAACACTAAAGGCGGCTCAACCCTAATTGGGCCCCAAAAATGAACCAAAAACCCCCCAAATTCAGTTCGCTCAAATGCGAAAATTGACCGAAGATGCACAAACAGGAAGTAAATTCGACCGATTAAACGAAGAACCAAAAGCAGATGAAGCAGATACATACATAAAAGAGACAAGCATATCTGATGAAGGCGTTGTAAAATGTTAGTGAGAAGCACCCTAACTATTAACCAATAGAAGAAACAAAATATCCGGATAGAGTTACGTATGTAGTTATCTGTTACCATATAAATTAGTTACCTAGGTATTAAATAGTATAAGTATTTGTTACTAAATGACCCCCAAGTAGAATACTTAAAAAAAAATTGTATTTATTGTTACTATTAAATATAATTTTATTTAAATAATTTGTTGCTAATCTCTTACTAATTATTATGCACGTTTTTAAAATTTTATTACTGATGTAATTATAAAATTGAAAATCTTGGACAATTAAATTTATTATTACTTTTTATTGCTTAATTTGTGTGATTCACTTCAATTTGCACAATCAAACTTTAATATTGATTTTTGAAATGTTATTAAATATTTTAAGAACAAAATAATTAATAATCAAATGATTAAATATATAAGAATATCAACCCTCGACGACTCAAATGTACAATATTATGAAATATTGCATAAGAAAAAAACATAGTATTTTAATTAAGTGAAGTCTTAATTTTATTTTTACAACACTTTTGGATAGCTCACTTATTTATCTTGTGTTCCAAACAACGACTAGTTACATCATGAATTCACGGACTAAATTGGCAAATGACGTCGCTGCATCAGAATTGCAGTCAATATTTTTTTCAAACTTTACAAGGGTTAACTTAAACGTTTCACAACAAACAACTCTCGAAATGTTGAAGATTCTAAGGCGTCACTCAAATTAGATGCACGTTTGAGGTCATAAAATATACAAACAAATTCTGGTGTTTGTTACAACTGAGATGCAATGATCAGTCAGGTTTCCAGTGAACTGATATCCGGGTCAGATTAGTTTGGGAAGTGGCAAGCTTGCATAAATACAGCTCCATGTCCATTGTCCGTGGTCCAACAAAAAGAGATGGCTTCATGTCTTGTATGTCCGTCCAATCTCTCAGTACACAGTAGCCACCAAGTTCCCGAATCAATGTAAACCCGTCTTCTAACACCTGTGGATAAAGCAGTATATCAATTACAGAGATTCCCGTCATAGAGCAATCCAAGGACTTCTATCATCTTTTCCCATTTGATCACAAAAATAAACCAGAAAACGGGATACATGATTCAATAGATAGAAGGTTGCATATAGCAAACTCTCTGCCATGTTAAAATGGCAACATGCCAGTGCTGAAATATGAATAGCCAATATATGCTAGGTCAAGCAACAAATGTGCAATTTGACAATGATACCTGCATTCATGCATCACTGTGATCTGAAGCTTCCTCAGAATCGGACAAGGGCAAGAGGGTACATATCCCAAGGACATGCCCATTAAGGCACACAAAATACTCAATTGCATCTTCATAAGCACCCAATCTACAGCTGGCACTTGCTGGTACCATTTTCGCTTGCAGCATGCTCCACAGTTTTGCCTTACAGTAAGGGCACACTTCTGTTGGATGGAGCTGAGCCTCCCTCTTAATTAACATTTTACGAACTTTCGACGTAGCAAAGGATTTAAATATTCCCCGAAAAAATCCAATATCGCCCTCATCTCCTTGGTCAAGATGCTCGCAAGGATCAGAAACATACAAAACATCCGTCCTGCATTGTGGCAACAGAAAGCTCTTCCCAGATGTCCTAGAGAACCTAGTCCTGTAAACAAAGTGTCCTGGAATGTGGATGCTGTTGAATAAGCCACCTTTATTACATCCAGAACAGTAAATAAGAAGCTTTGCAAGAGCCCTCCAGTTCCCATCAACACTATGACTCCCACTAGACTGTAAATCAAGCATCATTTTTGGAGCTCTGGTCTTACAAAACTCCTTCCAGAGCACTCTCTTTGCGAGATCATCAAACCATTTGCAAACACAAGATAGAGTTGCAACAGACTTAGGATTCCAATTCAGACGCTGAAAAACCAGAAATATAACTTCTTCGCTAAGATGTCCTTTTGTACACAAACAACTAGCTGAATGTATGCAGCGATATTGTTTAGTAATGATCATTGTTTACAACTGCAACAATCATGATTGAAATGACAACAAAAGTTAGGTCAAATATTTCTAAAAAATTCATAAAGATGACATCAAATAGCAACATACTTCAATTGGTGTAAAAAGTGTAAAGAAATGATGTGAATAGGGGCTTTTTGGTGTCATAAACAATGAAATATGACTCTAGTCAACAACCCAATACACAGATCAATCATACTAGTATATTGAATACAGGGAGAAAGAGATTTATAGAAGCCCATTGATAGCAAGTAATCTCTCTTCTTAGTCACTTGATATGTCTACTCTTACATCACTGTCAATTGATTATAGATCAGATTATTTTGTTAACTTAATCATCTACCTATTAATAGTATCAAAACAATAATTTACCCATCAATGGTTTGGCAGAACATAAAGATCAGAACGCACTTCCCCAGGTCATGCTGCTATTATAGGCAACAGAAATGAACAAAATGCAGAAGTATCAGGAAAAAGGTTTCCCAAGATTTAACCAGTCACTTTGAACATAAGGGAAAATCCATGAGGTAAAATAGCATATATACTGCTCCAGAACTAAGTGGTACTCAACAGATGGCCCATGACATGAGAGAATCAAAGAATTCAGATACTTTTCTGGTTTTGTAACAATCAAAGGATGAAACTACAGGTCCCAGAAGCAGATGGAACGACTTATGGCTGGCTTTACCTGTTTTAGCTCCAGATAAACATAGGTTCAGAATGTTCTGCTGAGAAGGAGTGTCATAAATGTTTTGAAGAATACAATAGTATCACATGTAGAGGCAAACAAGATGCTTCAGCTAGAAAGCAGTTTTCCAGCAGAGAATAGGGGTCGACAACTCTATGCACATAAAGGAACTGTGACTAGTAAGAAGAGCTCATTTGTAGGTTATTTTTACACTTCATGCACAATCGGTATGAAGTAAAACGTTTTGTTGGAAATCATTCCTTAAATCATTATCATTCTGCAATATTTGGTTGGTTAAACCTACGTGATAGATGGTAATTTGCAACAAGTAGGACATGCTATAAGTTAACCTAAAAAAAAGAGTAGTATATGCTATATAAGTACTGGGTTACACTTTTAAGGATTGAGGGTCGAAAATACTGTCCAAGTGTTTATCTAAGCTGGCAGAAGTAAACACTCTTAAGAGTTTGGACATTTATAAACTGAAGAAAGTTCTTATCCCCTTTTGGTGGAATAGATCCCCTTGGAGAAAACATCATCCACAGTTCAATATGACCAAACAGTTGAAAATGAGTTCATCAGGGATCACATACGAACAAACACACCTGACTCATGCTGCACTCAGTGCCAATGGAAAAACCAAATCAAGATTATACATATCACATCAAGACTATGTAGAGAACGAATAAAGAGCAATACTGTTCAAAAAAGTATAATCTTTTGGAACAATTTAGTGAAAGATGTTACATTTATGACTTCCATCCCAACTAACTAATTATCAAAAATTCGAAATTAGGAAGTAACACTGATATTTTTCCTTATTTGAAATTGCATTATCCCCTAAGATGCAAAAAAAATATGCATTCATTTAGTTTAAAAAACACAGATTATCAAAATTGGAGCTGAGGTCTCCTCATGCAGCTGAATCAGAAAAATCCATAAAAACATAAGTCACATTTCTTATCCTACTCTAAGATTTAAAATCGGAATTAGGGTTTTTGTATCACTGAGTAACTGAGAGGGAGAGGGAAAGTGAGATAGAAAAAGAGAACGTACAACTTAGAATCGCCGGAGCAGAGATCGGAGAAGTTCACCGGATAAAGAGCAAGTAATCGGTGGAGCGAAAGTGATCAGTGGTAGTGGTGGGTTCAATGAACTTGGGACAATGAAATTGACCGAGCCGTTTGAGGTGACGCCATTGGGAGTTGTCCAGTTGAAACCAATGAAATGATATTTTGGGACCCGTATATTTAACCCACTTCCACCTAATCCATCGGCTACTTGGGCTTGTCAACATCACATGTACGGCCCAATTCGATAGATACGATAACCCAATCATCCTATCCACTCACCTCCATTTTAGTTTACGAATTATTACCTTATTAGACTTGCATTCATATCATTGTTTTAAAAGGCAAGAACGGGGGTGGCAAAATTAAACTCATTCGTTTTAGTTAACTTGTTTATTTATTATCTCAATTCAATTCTTTTAACTCATTTAAAATTGGATTGAGAGATCTTGTCAAATATTTTTTAAATTTTTTTTTTTTAATTTGATATGTTTTATATAGTCATAATAAAGAAAAATATAATTTAATTAAGTACCAAAATGTTGAAACAGAACAAATAAAATAAGTAAAAATTGGGTCGGGTTGGATCTCCCGCTCTATAACTCATTACTCAACCTGTTTTGACTCAACTCATTTTGACCCAAGCAAATTTGGGTTGAATTGAATCTTGACCAATTTATTATTTTGATCCATTATAATCCGCTCAAATTTGATCCAACCCGCCCAATTGTCACCCCTAGCGAGAACGTAAGGCGAGGCGTTTTATTAATTACGGGACAAGGCATAGACATTTACGCCCCAAGGATATTTAAATATTTATTTTATAACATAATAACACAAAATTATTTCATAATTAGATATTTAAATATTTATTTGTATAATATAATAACACAAAAATAAATATTTATTTTATAATATAATAACACAAAATTCGAGGTGCAAAAAACTAATAAAATTCGTAATAATGCAAATTGAAAAAAAGGGGGGAAATTCAATAGTCAATACTAAAATAGTGAAATTTATGTAAGTTATTCTCTTTTAAAATAATATTTTTAGAAATATTGATAGTTTAAGGTATAATTTTCGAGCATAGTGAGAGTTTAGATAATAACTAAGTGTAATAATAATTTTTAAAAATTGTTTTAATATCAATAATATAATAATTCTCTTTATATTAGTGATAGAACAACATATGCAAATTGAATTGTTTAATGTGCATTGAAATGCTTAAAATGTGTCCTAGAATTTAAAGACTTATTTGGTGCTAGTAAAATAAATTATATTTTGTCAATTTACACCTATTTTAATAGATGGGATAAGAGATATTTTAAAGGGAAAATTACACACATATATATATACAAAAAAGTAAAAAGTTTACAAAAAAAATAGCTCATATTTTATTTACATAAAAAAATAGCCCAAATCAGCGAAATTATACATGACTATACAATATAGTTATAGAAAGATACATACTGCTATACAATGTATAATACTTATACAAGAGTTATACACTAAATATACATTATGATACACAAATATATTCTGACTATACATGCCTATACAACAAGAGTTGAATGCTCAAAATTATAACAGATAGTCAAAGGTTAGTCGAATGACTACTTTTCGTAATTAAAAAAAGTAGACTATTTTTTGTGTAAATATTTTTTTCAATGACTTGTGGGTGGAGGGATAAAATTTGAATCTCAACCCAAATGATATGGATATTTACTGGTACAATGTGAGTAAAATATGGGGTAGCCTAGAAGATTGCCTTCCAACTTCCGCTCGTCCAATGCTTGTTAATTTTAGTTAAATTACATTTTCAAGTGTCCATTAGTAATAGTGTCATTTCGACATAAATATATTTGAAAATTTTTAAAATTTGGCAAATTTGAAAACTTAGGATACTCATGGACACTAACTGGCAACTGCACTCATTTTATAGATGAAAAAAGTAATTTTGTCAGCTTGAATAATAGCACACAGAAAGGTAATTCTTTCTCAACCACATTATATTATGGATCTTCATTAAAAATACACCAACCTGCTACCATGAAAAAATAGTCTTTCTTTAGTAATAATAAAATAGCAAACAAAAGTTAAACGCACTGCTTTTCGTATGATTGCAACTCCTCATCCCTTGGATGAATGACAAATTGCTAAAGGAAACTTGAAATAAACAAGAATGAAAATAGATTATCCTACCTTCAGGAAAATGATAAATGGAGTTACACCTTCATCCTTGCATTAATGGCATATATTGGAGATCTGGAAAAAATAACTTTTGAACGAAAATACATGGACAGGCTCAACTTTTGCTTAAATGGCTTCTTTAAGCTGTGCAGACAAATATTAGCTTGTTTGGATGGTTGTTACATATTGTATCGTTATTTGAAATACAACATTTACTTGTTACTTATTTCTTGTATGAAAGAATGAAAAACAACAGTATATTTTGCAGTCAATCAACAAATTCCTTTCCAGAACAGCTATAGCAAACAGTACAAGCACAATGTCAAACCAGCACCACAACTAGCTCTTTTTTGCAGACTGTTTAACACATGCTGTGTCTTCTTCAATGTGCTTATTCCACAGAAAGTAGGAACAAATCCCACCTAAAATGAGTCCAACAGCAACATATGTTTACTGAGCAACAAGCCCAAAATTAGAAATTTTTATATACCCACTGATTTAACGCCACAATCACAACCTCCATAAGTGATAAAAAGTTCACAATCCTGTGCGACTTTATCTCCCAATTCAAAGTAGATGCATCCAGATGAAATTGAATTTATTCAATTAAGAGAACAGAACCGGCAAGCCATCAAGAAATAGTTAAGAAGATGAGTCAGGATGAGAAACACAACAAACATACTTAAACCAGGTCAGAAAAGCTATATCATCCACTATATTTGCAATTGCTCCTATGGGGTTATAAAATTCTGTTGGTTAATCAAGAAACTGTGACTGTAGAAGGTTTGTCTTGGAGGGAAATCACCGTCTCAAAAGCTCCCACCAAAGCTTTGACCTTGCTTTTCCTGGTTTCAACAAGCTTGCTCGCCGTTTCTTCAATCACATTATTCAACAAACCCTGCACATCTTTCTTTTCCTGCACATCTTGATGCCTCAAAACAATTTTTCTAGAGTTAGGGATGGTATTACTTCTGTCATCAACTCCTTTCTTTTTAAAGATTCTCTTTCTTACATTGCTGTCCTGGCTTTCCCCCATATTTCGTCCCCGTATAAATGTCAGTCTCCTAGGGCTACTAGTTTCTTGCTGGAGATCAAGTACCTTGCCCCTCCTGAATTTCAATTTCACCGCCGAAGGATTATTATCATTAGAAGCACCTGTCTTTCCTTTTCTCAATGTCTTCTTCTGATTTTTTCCAACAGTTTCTGCTTCTGCTATGTGTAACAGCTTTTCGGTGCTAGATGTGTATTTAGCCAATGCACTGTCTGCAGACTTAACAACTTCTTTTTTATCTTTCTCATTAGACAACGAACGTGATTGTGACTGGGAGAGAGACTTTCGGGATGCTTTCACCTTGATAATTTGTGAAGTGTTCTCAGGAACCTTTTCAGGGTTCAGTTTATTGGTTCCATCTTTCCTCATCTTCTTCTGGTCCTTCAGAGGAGTCAGCAGTTTTAAGCTTTTAATATTTCTTGCCCTCAAGATCAAAGGTTTAACAGAAGAAGATTTTGGAGAACATGAAAGAGTCGGGCTCTTCAAAGACTTCTCCACAGATACTTTAGACATTATTTGTTTTCTAGAATCAACAGCACCAACTTTTCTGCCTCCTGTATCTACACCGCCTAAGATCTTAGATGAAGATTTTACCATTTTAAGCTTCGCCTGCTCAAGAGAAGAATCCTTTGCCAAAACACAATTTGTTTTCTTCTCTATCTCTGGCATCTTGTAACTTGAGGAATCCAATTTCAGAGAGTGAACACTCTTTGGTGGCTGCGGCGCCCTTTTCTTTATTATTTCAGAGGGTTCAAGAGAGTGAACCTTGGGAGAAGGCCTTTGATCTACCATATTCAACTTCTTTCCCTGTCCTAACATACTCCCCGGAGGAGCAGATGGTTTTTGATTGACCACAGCCACTTTTTCCCCCTCCCCCAGCTCACTCCCTGGAGGAGTAGAAAGCTTTTGCTCAACCGCAGTCACCTTTTCTCCCTCTTCTAGCATATTCTCCAGAGATGCTGAAGAATTTTGCTCAACCACAGTCACTTCATCTACCCCTCCCTGCATGCTACCTGGAGGAGAAGAAGGCTTTTGCTCAACCACAGCCACTTTCTTTTCATCTTCGAGTAAACTCTCCTGAGGTACTGAAGGCTCTTGATTTACCACATTCACCTTCTTTCCCTCTTCCACCATACTCCCTGGAGGAGTGGAAGGCTTTTGCTTGACCAAAATCCCCTTCTTTGCCTCTCCCAGGCTACTCCCTGAAGTAGTAGAACTCTTTGGCTTGACCACAATCCTCTTCTTTGTCTCTCCCAGCATACTCCCTGGAGGAGCGGAAGACTTTTGCTCAACTCCAGTCACCTTCTTTTTCTCTCCCAGCACACTCCCTGGAGGAGTGGAAGACTTTAGCTTGACCAAGGTCTCCTTTTTTGCCTCTCCAACCACAGTCCGTGCAGGACTCTGCTCATCAGCAGGAAGTTTGTTCTTTCTTTTTGATAGAGGATGCCATGGCTTTGCTTCAGAAGAATACTTCTTTCCATATTTACAGAAGTCATGGCAAGAACCAGTGGAAGCTCTCAGATAATGAGGAATAGCATCTTGTCCGCTGTCAGGGGAATGCAACTTTCCTGTGGATTGCCTTCTTGTATTGCCTCCGTTGTAAGATGAAGTAGAGGAGTTGCGATAGCAGGGAAGGACCTTGTGTCCATTACTTAAAGATCCTGGTTTTCTAGTGCTGATTCTATCTGGTGTACTTCCAGCAGAGATATTCTCCACACTAGTTACTGGATTTACTAGTTCATCGGTTTTATCCTCAGCCATAGAGTCATTCTTCACACTGGTTACAGGACTCACTAATTCATTGGTGTTATCCTCAGTCATGGAGTCATTATTCACACGTATTACTGGACTCCCAAGTTCATCTGTGTTATCCTCAGCCATCAAGATGCAAATTCCAAAACCCTGGCACCATGAACATATGTAAACATGAAGATAAATATCTATTAGGTCAGCAGTAAAATAAAGCATGGACTACACAATAGTTAACCCCAATTAAGGGGAAAATTTTGTTTCGAACATGCTAATGGATTCCAAAATCAAAATGTGCATTCAAACTAATACTTGGATAATTTGGAATGGGAGGTCAATAAATACATAACTATTCATTACTTAATGCTCATTTGAGATCCTAGGCTTCTAGGATGCATTTTAGTGTTCCCAAAAATATACACAACCAAAAACCATGATAAACTTGAGTCAGCAACTGCTACATGATTGTTAAAAAACAAATTTATGACACCGTCAGCCACGTCCTATTGTAACCATAAGTTACATTTTCTTGCTTTGTTCAGCTAGGAAGGAGAAAAATAAATGAAAAGATCAAACCTGAATATATGGCTGTCCAAATTTCAAATTATGGTTCATCACAAACATACACAATACAAGAAAACTTAAATCTTCCCTCCCTAACTTTTCTCTATTTGGAACAGAGTAAAGGACCCAAGAAGCCAGGAAGCAGCAAGGTAACAGCACTTATCGTCTACTTGTTTTCTAGATCTTGATGATAAATTTGTTCTTTCCTTTTGAAGAAAAATAAATAAAAGCTCAAAAGTCTTTATCTAAAATATTAGGTGTAATGCAAAACTACTGAAAAGACAAACACATTCCACCAAGCTTGTATGTCCAGCAGGAATTAATGCACTACCTAATTACAAAACACACACGGCCAACCAAAAATCCCTCTAACACTGGGCTAAAATCATCGGTAAGATCCCAAAAAATTGATTCAGTATATAAATTCATATAAAAAACATCTATACTAATGATTGATTAATCTTTACCAAAGAAACAGAGTATTCCTAATTTTATCAATCAATCAAAACATCAGAAATCGACCACTTACAGTATCAACTGTTGATGATTTTAACTTGCTAGATAATGCAATTCAATAAACAATTAAAAAAAAACAAAAACAAACTACCTCTTCTGAAAACCGACAAACAGGTGCAGAAAGCAGCGTTACGATAATCTCAATCTGCGAATCCAATAAAAGAAAACAGCTACAGAAAGCAGTATTCCAATAATCTCAATCCGCGAATTCAATATAAAAAAGCTCTCTTATTTAAATTTGACTATAATAACGAAAGAACAAAGCGAAACGGAAGCTTAATCTCGAAGCAAAGTAACATGAGAGTATAAACAAAGATGGACAGATCGAAGAAGAAAGAAAATCTCACCTGTGTAATCTACTCAGCAGCAGCAGAAGCGATCGTGCAAGCGACGTCTAAACTTTTATTCTGGAATTTTCTTCTCAAAAGAGGCCCTTTTTAATCAGCGTGGGTTTTTTTTGTTACAGAAAGCGTGTTAGGGCCTGTTTGTTTAGTGTGAAGACGCGAAAAAACAAAAAACGTTGATATCCCAGAAAAAGAAAAGGAAAACAAACGTCCCCTACTCAATATCCCATTAATGGAAATTTTTGTTTTTTCTTTTAGTGTACTTACCACCAATACAAGGAGTCCAATTGAATTAGAATTTTAACTTTATAATTTTTTTCTAACAAACTAGCTATTACAAGAACCCGTGCTAATATGGACCTAATTTTTTATTTATTAATATATGTGATATTAATAAATATTTTATATATATTTAAAATATTTAAATTGTTAATTATTATAACAATCTAAATACATTTTATATAATTTTTATATATTATTAGTGTGAAGCAAGTAAATTTTAAAGCTCTAAATAACATGATATTATAAAATTATTTGAAATATCTAAATAATACTTAATTACAAGAAAAGTCTAATTGTTGATTTAGTAACATGTTTACTTTCTTAGTTTGACAAAAGTGTAATATTTAATTAATTGCACAAAGAATCCATCACTTTATTTATCTATATCTATATCTATCTATACTATATTAAAAGTGTGAAGACCCTTAGAAATATTGTTTGAACTTTTTGCCCTTCATTAAAAGATTTTGTTTTAGACAAAGAGGTCTTTTTTACTATTTTTTATAATTATTATACAGTAATTTTAATGATATTAATATAAATTTATAAAATAATGGTCAAAGTTGTCTATGGACAGGTTTGTAAAATTGGAGGTTTTAGTCATTTTCAGATTGTAAAGGAGAGGTCAAAAATCATCTTTGGTACATTTGTATTTCAAAAAACATTGATTTTTCTTTTACTAAAAAAAAAACTATCGTAGATTTTTTTTTGAAAAATTTTCAAATTCTTTTTTTTGGTCATAACACTTTTAGTGCTTAACCCTTTTCTTTTTGTTATAAAAATCTTCTATTGCTTTTTTTTTATTATAATAAAAGTCTCTACTACAAATCATATAGGAGTCCAAAATCAAATTCTTTTTGGTTTATAAATTATATGCTATTATAAAATGACTTCTAATTTCAAAATTTTATTCATCAATTATTTCTACCAT
>JBCEWC010001539.1:2004-40310 GCA_038996855.1 Solanum aculeatissimum | reverse complement strand
TAGACCTTGATGAATCCCGTAGCTAACGGCGGGTTCGTTAGACCTGGTGCACCTTGTATTTTTTGATTACTGATAGAGCCCTCGCTGGTGGGAAGGTAGAACTAGCATTTTGTTACTGATATCCCTCGAGTAGGGATTTACTGATATGAGATTCACAGTTACCGTCTATTCTTTAAGAAGATGGACATACTGATTACATGATTCATTCTTGGAAACCTCCCAAATATGTATAAGATTAGATATGAAAGTGTTTTACTGAGTTACTTACTGAATGGTTATATGAAACAAACAAGATTGGTTATTGTTATTATTTCTTAGAAAAAAGGCATTTGTTTTATTTTACGATTTTTATTATCATACTAGCATGTTTTCTAACTTGTCCCTCATTAAGATGATTGTGGTTATTATTATTATTCACTGAGCTAGCGTCTCACTCCCCGCTAATTTTTTTCCAGAGAATACAGGTTATGTTGACAAGGATTTAATTAGCTAAAGGTAGCAAGTTGATTCCATGGTGAGCCCCGCTCTTGTTCATGTGGGGAAACAAGATTATTTTTGCTATGGGTCTTTCTTTGAATTCTTAGAGTCACTCCATAGTCATTCCTTTATAAGAGCCATAAGTATTTATTCGTGTTGTAGTCATGAGATTAGTTTTAGACTTTTTTCATATTTGGAGATGGATTGGTATTATTTTATAGCGATTAGATCGTTGATGGATGTTGTAGTTTAATTTAGAAATGTTATTAGTGGTGTTACTGATATATGAGACAGGAAAATAATTGGATAGGCCCAAAAACAAAGGAAACTCTACCCGATTTTCTGTAGAATTCTAGCAAGGCTTGCTTTGGGATTCTCTCCCTTAGCGCCGGTCATGATCCTAAATTGGATCGTGACATCAACATAATCTTTCAATTACATTTTCTGCTATATATGTTTAACTATATTAAATAGTTCAGTCAGATTAGAAATATAGTCTCAACCTTTTTTTTTTAAATCAAGATTTATCTAGCAAAAGTAGCATTTTTAAGATAATATTTTTTTAGAATAATACAACAAAAGTAACTTTGCGTCAATACAAACAAGTTGGAGTCGATTATATAAATTATAGCTATTCGTATTCCTCCAACTAATTAGTTTGATAATAATAACATACGCAGTGTAATTTCATAAGGAGAATTTTAGGAGAATAGAAAAATATACACAAACATTACTCATAATTTTGTGAAGTAGAGAGATTGTTTCTAATGACTCATGGCTCAAAACAAAAGTTATTTGGGAAAGAAAATTGCCATAAGAAAAAAGAAACAGTAAAATATTAAGATACAAAAGCAAAATGAAGCAACAAATAGTAAAAATACCTTAATAAAATAAGAAACTATATGCAATTACTAAATACTTCTACTAATAAAGGGAAGAAGATTTGGTGCTAGCCTGTTGCCTCTCCTATCCAAAAGAACCTTCTTATTTACAATCATGTCCTTCATTACATAAAATTTAACTTTTGAACTCATAATTTCTGAATTTCATAGATGCAAGAATAAGCCTATGGAAAGTTGAACATCAGGTTTAACTAAATTATGGATTTGTATTTTGTCTTTCTTAGTGATGGCATGGTCTTGACGGTGTTGATTTTCTTAGGTGGTGGCTCGAGAATGTTTGTCAAAGCATTAGCACCTCTTATTTCAATGACTGCCTTATCATAAGCCAAAGCAGCTTCTACAACAATGTCAAAAGTATCCAACCAACATTGAGTATTATTTCTTCTATCTCGAATTTGTGCTCCCCATTTATGCAGTCTCACTCCCCTGTACTTCTATACATTTTCATGGATCACCTTTGTATCTTTCTTCTCTTTGAACGACATTCTCTTTGAAATGACCTTGGTCTTTTCATTTTCAATTATTATTTCTTTACATATCCTTTTATGTTGCTTGAACTTCTCTCCTTGAAGATTGTCCTCATCATCACTAGATGAATCTGTGGCATCGTTGTCCGTAAAGTAAATACGTACAACACGAGGTGAAATAAAAGAACTTTCACCCACTAGATTGGTGAATTTTTTGACTCTGGCAATTTTTGAGGGTTTTTCGACTGCCTCATTTTTTCGAAACTCATCTTCGGAAGTCATTGCTTTATGAAAGAGAACAAACAAAAAGAGCACAAAAATTTCATCAAACGAAATATGCATATACACTTCATTGCTATCACAATTTAAAATTTTGACTCTCAAAGTTCAAATGATGCCATATAATTGAAATAGAGATATTATTAGAGAATATGTTTCCATGATAAACATGCTTTGTTATCAAGGGCTGATTATACCTTTATGAGAGTCGTATCAAACTCCCTTAAAAGGAATGAGTTGTCTTGCCTTTCTATCTTTTTTTTTAATGGTCTTTTCATATTTCTTACATGTAAAAATAAAGAGCTTTTATTTATATAAAAAGAAAAAGGTCATTAAACTAAAAAAAACTTGTATAGGGCTAGAAAATCATTTCTCTCTAAATTTATATCTACTGTCACAAACGAAAATAGCAAAATTTACATGAAATGAGATCTCTTGCCCTTTTTATAATTTGAATAAAAGAAAATGACCTTTTTTCAAATTTATTCAGTATAAAAATGAAATTATATGTAAAAGCGAAAAAAAGGACATAAAATTAAAAAAAAATTTGTAACGAACTTGAAAATCATTTCACCCAAACTCACTTAAATTCTAGAATCGCTTTTGTTGTGTTATTTTTTCCAAAGTTTCAAATAGAAAATTTTCACACATTAAGGATTCCACAAAGTCCATCAATAAATTTCATATAGTTCAAAGGGTAAAACACTTAAAAACAAACGGACCTAAAGTGGTAGAATCTACACATACATGAATTTTAAAATGCTCTTGTAGAAGCACATAGGAAAACAAATAAATGAAATCTCTCATCTTCTTACAAAATTTGAAAAGAAGAAATTGTTCTTTCAGATCTCTTATAAAAATAATTATAGAGGACTAGAATGTTATTTCATAATCTGAAAATTGAACATACCTGAGAAACTCAAGAGCTCGAAAAAATAGTCATTCTAATCTTTCTTTTTTGCTTATAAAACTTTTTGCATTTTGATGATCATATATATAAGAGGGTAAATTGGATCGGAATGACTCAAAACCAACTTGGAACCCAGATTAAACTGACCCAACTAAGGGGCTATCCATGGAGGCACAATTTTCTATAGAATTTGATTTCAAAAATCAGATCTTTTTCAGTTTTTTTTACTGTTGTGAGGCCCACTAATGGCTAAAATAATAAAAAAAATCTAATTTTATTTTTTTCCAGAAAAAGCCTTCCCATTAATCCATAAATACCTCCTCTCTTGATATATTTCTATCATATTATTGTAATTTCTCTACTCTTTCAACTTTAAAGAATTCTATATACAATCTCAACTTTCTCATCTCAACTTGTCAATTCAATTCCCAAATTCTCAAATCTCAATCATCAACTATCAATTCTTTTAATAGTTATTAATTTATTTATCCTCTTAAAGTGTTAACAAAATTATTATTACAATATCACTTATTAATTACTCCATTACTTATTATTATCTGTTAATTTATTATTTCTCTAAAGTACTAACAAGATAATTATTACAATATTTTTTTATTACTTATTAATTATCAGTATTAGTTAATAATTCCTACTTATTATTTAACAAGGTAATTAGCTCGTGCTTTGCACAATTATAATTAATTTTATTAAATTTATATATCTTAATATTAAAATTAATAACATACTCTAAAGTTATTAAGTTCTAATGAAACAGAACCAATGATGTCAAGCTAAGAGCACCTTCATTCCTACAAAAATGGTGGATGTACAAATTCACAACGGATCGTGTCCTTCAAGTCGCACGTTACTTTCTACCACATCATTTTAAATGAAGTTTTACCATAACATTCCTCTAAGAACCTGTAATAACCCTTATTTTTTTTAATGAAGGGTTAATTGGTAATTTTAATCACTAATAATTTTTATTTAAAAAATAAATAAATAAAAGAAGCAGCCAAAAAAAAAAGTAATTTGTTGCACGACAGTTACACAAATTAGGGCAGTCTTTTTTCTTCTTCTTTCGTTCTTTTCTCTTTGAAGAAAACACACAACTCACAAGGTGATTCGGAAAAATTCATACACAAAATTAGCTTGATCTTTGCACCAATATTTTGGGTGATAAAGTGCAGGTATTTTCTTGTTGTTGTGTGCTCTTGTTAGTTGAAAACATAATTATTAGAATTTTCACCAATTAAGTTTTAACAATGAGATTAAGAATATCTTTACTTTAATTTATAGTCTAAGGTATTAGGTATTAGGGTTTAATTCTAAAATTAAAGATTTGTAATATTGGGACTTGAGTTTGGTCAACGTAATTAATATCAATAATCAATATTTTTTCCCATAGATTGAGACAAGTAGGGGGTTGTTTTGGTGGGTGTTCTACACGTGCAAGGTTGTGGAACTTGTCATTAATAAGGTAAGTGAGACTTTAAGCTTTAGTGCTTGCTTTTCAAATAAGCTTTGAAAAATATACTTCTCTCTATTTGGTGCATGTGTTGGGACAAACATGTGCTTGACATAGTTGGTGTTCCTTAATTAGCCCTAGATATGCTATTTGAGAAGAATATCAAATATTTTTATAAGTTATGCGTGGTGTAATGTTGGATCTTCTTTATTATCGTGATGTGGTTACTAGGGGCATACATAGCTGTCGTAATATGTTAGGGGCATACTCATGCTGCCGCAATGTGTTAGGGGCTTTGTACATGCTGTCATAGTATAATTTTAGAGCATTATACATGCTGTCATGGACTTGTCGGGGTGATGGGTTGATCTCCTTCGTTGTCGTTTATGACAAGTTTTGAGTGTGAATTGAATTGAGACATGTAGTAATCCGTTTGAACATTTGTTTGAACTTATTGAGCTTTCAATGAAGTATATTCTTGTGTATATTATTTATGTATATCCGTTATGCAAATATATTTTATAACTCTTGTTCCAGGGGTATTAAAGTAGCGAGTCGAGAATCTTACTAGGTATATTTATATATAGCTTACTCCTTACTTGCATGTCAATGCAGATACTATTGCAAAGGGTGAGACTTGTGGTTGACGAGTTCGTTCCCGTGGACTCTGTTGTTGAGGTGAGCCTTCACATTTTTCGTGGAGGCTACTATTTCAACTCTATCTAGTATAACTTATGTTTTTTTTCTTGGAGTTTGCATGCCCGACAGTTGAACTCATGTCACTCTATTAGATGCTCCATGATCTTATTGTGGATTTGGGCTAGAAAATTTTTGTTAAGAGACTATTTCTTTTCATAAAATTTCTTTGCGATATTGGTTTAATAACTATTCCATTTTAATGAGTAGAGATGAGGTTTGGTGTTGCACATATTGTATCTTTGTGCTTTGATAATTTAGATGTGTGTATGGATGTTTGGTTCTCCCAACAGATAGTATTGACGGGTGCTAGTCACATCTAGGGGGTGTTTTGGTATGTGACAAAATCGGTATGGAATTGATTCAATTATGGAAAAATTTAGCATTATAAATTTATCTCAAGAACTTTTATTAATGTAATATTACTAAAGTTATAGTTATCTTCAATTATATTTTTGGATTATAACATTATTTCTTGATATAATTGGTATTTAAATAGTGCTTGAACTCCCTAACTTGAATTTATATTATATTTATTTAATTATTTTATATTATATTGAAAATTGATAATCTTTCACATCAAAGGATTGTGCTTTTTCGAAAGATTGTGACTTTTTCAAGGAGTTATGACTATTTCGAGGAGTTATGACTATTTCGAATAGTTGTGACTTTTTTGAAGAGTTGTCACTTTTATAAAGAGGTTACTATAATATCCCCCCCCCCCTTCCCCCTCTCCTCCCCCAACATAAAAATCAATTTAGTATATATTTTATATTATATTTGTTTAATTATATTATACTATATATATTGGTATCAGATAATTTTTCGCATTGAAGAATTGTGTAGGGATGGCAATGGGGTTGTGCGGGGCGGATGCAGGCGGGTTTAAAGTTATGTGGAGTGGGGCGGGTTGAAGTAACTATTTTTAAGACCAATGCAGGGCGGGTTGCTGGTTTAAAAAACCAAATAGGAATTCGAAGAAAATTAAATATTTGTAATTAGTAAAAATCAAAGATATAAACTTTTTTATATTAAACATTGACTTTAACTTTATTTTTTTCTAAAATTTAAATATACATGTCCGATAAATTATTAGTTGTTAAAATGTTAATTAGAAACTTTTAATTAATGATAAGAAACAATTGTTGAATTGTCAACTAAAAATAGTTAATTAGTGAAAAATTTAAAAAAATTATGAATTCTATTTTTTCATATTAAATTCAAGTAAAAAATAAAATAACTTAAAAATTTAAGCGGGGGGGTTGAAAATGAAAAAAAAGCACTATGTGGGGCGGGGCGGTTTAAAAAAGTTGTGGGTTGAGCTCAAACCGCCCCGCACTCGCCCCATTGGCATCCCTAGATGTGTATTTTTCGAAAGATTGTAACTTTTTAAAAAAATTGTGACTTTTTCGAATGACAGTGATATTTTTGAAGAGTTGTGACTTTTTCGAAGGGTTGTGACTTTTTTGAAGAGATGTTGGTTGTGACTTTTCCAAAGGGTTGTTACTTTTTCGAAGGGTTATGACTTATTCGAAGGACTGACTTTTCCAAAGGGGTTTGACTTTTCTAAAAAGATTACTATAATACCCCCATTTTAAAGATTAATTTAGTATATTTTTTTATATTTTATATTTTATTTATTAAACTATATTATATTAAAAGTAGATAAATTTTCATATTGAAGGATTGTGACTTTTTTGAAAAGTTACGACTTTTTTGAAGAGTTATGAATTGAGCCTTTTTGGAAAGAGTGTGACTTTTTCAAGTAGTTGTGATTTTTTCGAAGAGTTATGATTTTTTCAAAGAGTATTGGGTTGTTCTTATTTTACAGATGGGTTTTGTCGTTGAAATCACATAATAAGACTTTGTTTTTATGACAAGGAAAATTCACAGCTGCTACCCCCGGTCCTATAAAATAGCTCACAAACCACACAGGATAGGTAATTCACACTTGACAAACTCAGTGTGACGAGCTCGGAATCAGACAAATTTAAAAAAGAGAAGAATTTCATTCATTCTTGTGTATCTTTAAATATAATCAAGCTAAGATCATGGAGATGTTATTCAAATCCAAAACTTCATTCACTTCAAGACCCAATGGGAGTAATCAAGCTTCTTTCACTATAATTCACTAATGAAGCAAAAAGATCAAAGAAAACTAAATATAAGAATAATTAAGAACTGGCACTGATCAACTCCTTGGTTGCTGCTGAAACCATTTGCTGAGGCTGCAATCACAAAGTTGAACAATTATCAACTTAGTGTATAATGAAATTTACAGCCTCGATACGCGAAAATGAAGCTTTCAAGAACAATTTGACATACAGCAGCACATGTATATATCAGCAAGGATAGCAAGAGACAAATCCAGAATTTGAACTTCATTGGATCGAGTTCGAAATTCCACTACTAATCTATTATATGTGCTTGTGTAGTTGATGTTTTAACAGATATACAATAGACAAATCCAAGATTTGAACTTTATGGGATCGAGTTTGAACTTCTACTACTAGTCTATTATTTATGCTTGTGTAGTTGATGTTTTAACACATATACATGGTCCAAGTCAAAGTATGCTATATCCGTCCCTGGATAAAATACTGGAAAACAAATACTTCCAATGAAATAACAACTATTGATTACGCTTCTTTTGAGCCAAGGAACTATGGGAGACAACCTCTTCACCCCACAAAGGTAGGAATAAGGTCTGGGAAAATCCTACCCTCCGCAGATCCTACTGGGTACGCTGTTGTTGTTGTAATAGAAGTACTATCCAGTATCAGAAGGAGCATAGAAATGTTATCTAATTCTTTACCTTATAAAGCTAACTGATTTCTTTTACAAACTGTGTTTGATATGCGCTACTTGAGCCAAAGATCTTTTGGAAACAGTCTCTCAGGTAAGGTCTGCGTATCTACCCTCTCCAAACTCCACATGTGTGATTACACTGGGTATGTAGT
This sequence comes from Solanum aculeatissimum, assembly GCA_038996855.1. Lineage (NCBI taxonomy): Eukaryota > Viridiplantae > Streptophyta > Magnoliopsida > Solanales > Solanaceae > Solanum > Solanum aculeatissimum. The sequence goes on along the minus strand of JBCEWC010001539.1, from coordinate 32,151 downwards.
TGTTGAGAAGAAAAATCCTTTTGAAATTCTTAAATCTTGTTTTAATTAAACTACACGATTGCAAAAACAAGAGAAATATTAAGATTAGGATTTATAGTTTTTAGTTTTTACAGCCACTATCGAGTTTCTAAGTGTTGTTTCATCTAATCTTTTGCATTTCTACATTACAAGTTGCAAGCAAGCAACAGCAGCCAAAATGGATGATGAAGATGGTTATGCTGTAGATTAAACGCTTAAAGATGTCCATTCCATTACTTACCGGAGCTAATTCTTCCTCATGCTTTGGAATGAAAGCAGTATCAACTTTCCCATTCTTAAAGTCCTGTTCATCAACGGACACAAAGCAAAATTAGGTTCGCCAAAATCTCCCAAGTCGGTATACACATTAAGAACATGGCCCTCCACCTACCTCGATATCAAGGATGAGTTTATGATATTCTATTGTGGTAGGAACTCCTGTCAAAAGAAAATGTAATTTGAGTGTTGAGTGGATTTTTAAACTCTCATGGCAACTTAAAGGATCAACTCTGCTTTCCGGTGCAAGTACTCATAAATCCAGGTAAACCATAGAAGGTGAAGGTGGGTCTTACCAGCAATAATGGTGTCATCAAGTGCCCTTTTCATTCGCTCAATAGCCTTCTCACGTGTTGGAGCCCATACAATAAGCTGCAACAGTTTCATAAACATTTTTTGGGAAAAAGAAGATATGTTAATAGAAGGAAATAATAGAACGAGCTGCAACAAGGATCAAACAGCTTTTAACAGTCATATTTTCAACTTCAAACTAACGATCATCGACATGAGAAATCGCAAAACAATCATGCATACTTCCAAGATCTCACCCCAACAGAAGTTCCCTTCAAGGCCAGCACACAGAATCCATTTAAATGCTTGTAACTTAACTATGGAAAGATGGCTAAGATTTTCAAAATCAATAAAGATATCTGTCATGAACTAATCATCGATGTGCCTATAGAATTTGGTTACACACCGTAAAAGACATAACATGATTGAACTTTTTATTTCTATCCATAACATGATCCAATGCGACATCGCAATCACATTATGTGCATGCTCTTCACAGGCACCATGCCTTGAACGCAATGAACTCCAAAAATATGGATTCTGTAAATATATAGTCCTACTAGTGCCATTCTCTCAACACTGTACAAGTGTAACTAGCTTCACAGGTATTATGGTGAAAAATAGAACAAATAATTGCGAACATACCAAATAAAGATAACTAGTCATTGAGACGACTCCTTTTCTTTTCACTAGGAAATAAAGCTAATAAAGTCAGAGGTGTAACTAAGCCAATTTAATTTAATTACATGACCTGTCAAGCATGACCTGATTTACCCATAAAATATGCCCACTTTGCACCTTTCAACAAAGAACGTTGATTTAATTACATAACCTCTTCGGCATTTCCATTTACTAGTTATGTTTGTATATACTAATCATCGAAATATCAAAATATGTAGTCTCAAAATTTTATCTATTCTCTGTTTTGTAAAAAACATATTCAACTTTACTTTGAATTTGCATACATCTCTAAGCCTAACCTTGGTGATAAATAAGAGATGGGGAAAAAAGCCTTGCATAAAGTTTACAACTGCACAAATCTACTTCTGGTTTAAACTTCCATTTGGTGGTCTAAGAAAACATGTGTACCAACTTCTATGGTTTCTGCTGGACTTTGTGGCAATTGTACTTGGATAATTAGAAACGGGAAAATCATTAAGCAGCAACTTAAGAAGAGATCAGTGACCTCCCAAGTGCTCCCACAGTACATGTCCCTAAAAATAATTTAAGAGAGGGTCGGGGTCCATGCAGAATGGGACAGGTTAAGAGAAAGAAATCCACCTTTCCTAGCAGGGAATCATAGCTAGGTGGAACCACATAGTCAGGATAAACGTGGCTATCCATACGCGTAAATGGACCTCCAGCTGGTAAATATGAAGTGATTCTCCCTATTCATGAAGAAAACAAGCTTCAGTTTCCAGATATATTAGGTTAAAAGCAAAACAGAAGAAATAATGTCTATTCTGCTTTACAATCTGGCCTCCATCAAGTAAAATAGAACGAGCATATCCGACAGAGTGCAATTCAGACATACAAATCGTAAATGTCATTTTTCTTCTCACAAGTTTCACTTTTATGCAGACGATTTTCAATGTATATTTTAAGAACTCAAGAATTGAACAGCAATTTTTTTCGACAACAACAGATTTCTTCTGAAATGTTTAAAATCAGAGTAAAATTCACCAGAATGGGCAAGAAATGGTGGTAAGAGAAATTAAGAAGTCATCAACTACCTATTTTCATCAACATCAATTTGCTTAACCAGCCAGATTGTCATCACAATAAGTATGATTCAACCTTAACTTGCAAATAAAATTTTTGGACAGAATAAACACTATTCTACAGACAGAAAATTTAATAATACCTGGGCCAGGTCTGAAGTTTTTGAAAGCATCTTCTGCGTTTATACGACATTCAATTGAATGTCCTCTAAGCACAATATCCTCCTGTAAATAAGAACAAAATTAACAAACGAAAAGAATTAATTATAGTTCTGTTTTAGGCAATCTTAAAGATATCATTCACTTCTCAGAGGGAAAAATAATCATTTCTTCTCTGTTTCTCTATCAACATTATATAATTCACAACATTAAACAAGACAATACTATACACCACAAAGTTACTTTTATGCATCGAAATGACTAAGGATTCAACCAAAAAATAGTGGAATTACTTATCCATGCAACTTACTTTGAAGCATTACAGATTTTTGAACTCTCATTTTGATATTGTATAAATCAAAAAAACAATCTTTCGCTGGAATTGTTATAACTCGTTTCCTTGTCCATCTCTTTTCAGAAACAGAAATCCATTCAAAGAAAAATTGACTGTTCTGTGTCACCTGTTTGTATCGGAGCTTTTCTCCCATAGCGACACGGATCTGTTCCTCTATCAGATCAACAGAGGATATCATTTCTGTCACTGGGTGCTCTACCTAGATATTCAGCAAATTGACATATTACATTATTTGCTAAATAATATCAAAAGAAAACAACTGATTACATCTTTATCATTGAGTTTCTAACCATCTAAAAAACTCAAATCTTGAACAGAATTTCTTTCACCTGAATACGAGTGTTCATCTCCATGAAGTAAAAAGATCCTCTCTCATCCAATAGGAACTCTATGGTACCAACACCAATGTAACCTATAGATGCTGCTGCTGCAACAGCTGCATCACCCATGGCTTTCCTCAGCTCTGGTGTCAATGCAGGGGAGGGGGCTTCCTCCAGCAACTTCTGGTTTCTTCTCTGCACAATAAGCCATTCAAAGGTGCAGGTTGTTAGTGTATGCCACTTGAACTAACTAGATTACTGACATAGCCTAACAATGTAATGAATTTCTTAAACATAATTAATCATTAGAAGTGTTTGACATTCAACCAGCCATGTTACAACAAAATGAAGCATCGTCAATGATTTACAGAAACTATAATACGGAAGAGCTTTCCAATAATGCAAATCACAAAAATGCAGAAGATCAAAAAAAGATATTTGTATAACATTGTACCTACCTGAATACTACAGTCACGCTCTCCAAAGTGTACAACATTGCCATACTTGTCTGCCAAAACCTGCACATAGCATGAAGCTGTGAATCAGCACATTTGAATCAGAAAATTATAGAATATTAACTGTATATTACAATGGTAAACCAACAAGGATTACAACCTACAAGGAGATTGTTACTGAACCACTCGGATATGTATATGATTGTGTTTATAATAGCATAGCTGATTTATAGGGATTTGACTATCTAGTTAACATAGTTAGATTAGTCTCCTTATGCATTAATACCATTGTATTCTTTGAGTAATAAGACAAGTTATAAACTATCTACAATACATTCAAGCAACAATTCAGGATTATACAATTTTCTGCATGAGATAGATCAAAGATGATACTCTAGAAGAGAAATGCACTTTCTAATGGTCATTTATTTTACGTTGATCACTCGTGACACTAAGGGCAAACAATGCAACTGAGCTCGTCACCAGATTCAATAAACAGCAAACACAAATAGGTTTAACTACAGATAAAACAGAACAAAGAAGGATCTCATGCTAGTTGAAATTAAAGGACGAGGAGCTGAACCGGATCAAGAAACCAGAACTAGTTTTTTTGGATAACCATGGTGTTTGGGCTTGCGTGCACCTCAACTAATTTCATGGGATACCTGCCACTTCCCACCACCAATAAGCAGTGTTGTCAAAAGCACGCGTAAGCCCTAAAGCGAGGCTCAAAACATGTTGAGCGCTTCATCTCGCTTAATGAGCACTTCAGTGTCGTCATCATGACTCTAAGACAAACTCTTTCATGCAAATGAGTTTTACTGAAGAGGCGACATAAAACTATTGATATTTCACTTTATCGTAAGAAAATTCAATTTCTTTGTCCATATATTTGTTATTCATGCTTATAATTATTAGTCTTGGACTAAACATATATATATTTGTAGTTTTTCTCCATTTGCACCTTTTTTCATTTAAGTCCACATTTTATTTACACTATCCGTTTAAAGCCCCATCGGACTTTGGATTTTTTTTGCGCTTCTCACTTTTGATAACACTGTCAATAGGTACCATGTAACTCTCCCCACCAAAGCTAGGATATGACAGATCGGCAGAAATCACCAAGTGTTTTTGTTTTTGTCTCTGTTGGGACTTGAACCTGAAACCTCATGTTCCTTAACCCACTTCATTAACCACTAGACCACACCTTTGGGTCCAACCAGAACATGTTTGTTGCCTCCATCTTCCTCTTCTACAAACCAAATTGATAGGTAAGCTTTTTAATATTAATACAAAAAACCATGATATGTCCCGATATGTTGTTAATGACATAGTCCTTTTCCTTCTCTTCTCAGAGAACCACAACAGCTTTAAAACAAGAACCACTTTCATGTGCCACTCTTGTTTATCTTCCTTCATTACCTCAAATACTAGTAAGATTAATTAATAGTTTAATCAAGCAGAAAATAAAGATCAATTAATAGTTAACAAGTGTCAAATGTCATCATATGTCCAGGACCAATATCCTGATCCTGCATCTCATTGCACAAAAATTCACCACTGGATGACAACTCTTACATATATATATATATATATATATATATATATATATATATAGTGTGTGTGTTTGTATCGTAGAAGTTTTTCATGATCGTTACACCAATAGCAAAGCGTTTTTCTCTTTTCCAAGATTTTTTTGTGTCAAACATATGGTGAGAACTTCAAATCCCTATATAAAGAAATAAATGTGTCAATACAAACGAAACATAACTCGGACATTTTATGTGCGCACAAAGCCTGAGACAACAGCTCATTAGCAGTGGTAAAATGTAATGTCCAACATCCATGAGTTGTCAGTTATTTGATACATGTATTCCTGTTCTTTCCAAATAACGTCCAACATCCATGAGTTGTCAGTTATTTCATACATGTATTCCAATTCTTCCCAAAATAAAGTGTCTTTTAGAAATAAAAAGTATCCAGTTCTTACAAGAACTCACGTAAAACTTTGATTTCTATGGCATCAAAATTTTTTTTCTCACTTAGAAAATCCTTTTGGTTAATGAAGTAAGGTGCAAGGATACCTGAAATTCAATGTGCCTGGGATTTTGGATGTACTTCTCCAGATAAACACCATCATTTCCAAATGCAGCTGCTGCTTCACTCTTAGCTTGCTGAAAGTGAAAAAAGACCAAGCTTAGCAATGAAGTCACAAATCTGGTGTAAGAGCAATTATACTTCATGATAGGTCTTGTGGGTCTGCTAGATTGAGCATGATTCATAGAAAAGGATGATTAGAAACCATCATGGCAAAAAATGCTGTGCAAAGCTTATGTAAAAAGAGTTTCCATTCACATGCATGGGCATGGGTGATATGAGATATTATCAAATGCTCAGGGAATAGTAATAATAATAACTAAAAAAATATGCCTGAAGAAAGCAAAAGAGAATATGCAACAGTCAGATCAACTTCCTCAATAACAAAGTGCAGGAAATACAACTGTCATCCATACAAAAATTCCGAAAGATCTCTCTGGATGAGTCTCCAGAGATTAAAGAAGTCAAAAGCAAGAGACAGATCTTCACCTACTATGTTTGAGACTTAAAGATTGACATACGATGCAAAGAAAAGTACCTGCAATAATTTTACAAACTCATCAGGTTCTTTAGCAAGACGCATTCCACGTCCACCTCCACCAGCTGTTGCCTTCAAAACATAAAAGCTTCAAATGTTCAGTGACAACACACATTCAGTGACAACCCTTCAGACACTCAACTTATATCACTTTATTTCGAGCAAATAACTTCCATAATTGTGCATCAGACATCCTTTTCTCTCTTTCCTTTTATTATATTCTAGATCAAAATTAAGCATGACAGCACTATATCAAAGCAGGCAGATCAAACCAGATATAGATAATTTTCATTGTACCACAGTACTGATATTCAACTATGTAACTTTTGATACCAAAAGAATGCTGGACTCAAACGTAACATTTGATAGTGAAGCAGTGCAGCAAAATTTTCAAAATGAGCAAAGTAAATGGAGGCTTCGCTTGTGTCAAGTTATAACAATTGTTCCAGTTGAGGGTATCGCTTATTGGCATCTTTCTTTGCATTTATCCATAAAAGGGTTTGCAAGAAGCACGGAGTTCGTATGAGTGTAGTAACAATCAACTCTGGAAATGTAATGATACCTTTAGTTTATGCCCATAGAATTTTTCCCAATTAGTTATGTTAAAAATATCTTTCCTAGACCTGACAAGTTGATGACTTGATCCTTTATTCGAAATTACCATTTAAAAACACTTTACTCCATCAAGTCCTATACAGTTTTCATTGTTAGAAGAAAACATTCACAAGAAGTAGAATGGAAGAAAAGAAGTTTCATGTCATACACAACTTCAGTGGCTAAAAGCAGCAAAATTATGTAAGAGACAAGGATGACTACTGTAGAATAAACAAGACAATCAGTGTCATAATGCAGAAAAGTATTCAAGACCAGCAAATGTTTTCACAAAAGTCCATAATGCTAAAGCCGTATAGTATTAAAGAGACAACAAGTCTAACAAGCAGACCCAACAAGCCAATCAGTTTCCAAATGCACAAAATACTTGAAGACTGGTATTTCACATATACTGATATAATCACTAGAGCAGAAGGGATATATTTAAGATACCTCACAGCACAGAGCATTTGATAGTTCAAGCTACTTCAGTTTTGAGAAAAGTTACCTTAATCATCACTGGGTAACCAATCTCCTCGGCGAGTCTTATAGCTTCTTCAGTGCTCTGTGATGGGGATCAGCTAGAGATTAATAAGTAGCCACGAAACAGCAACACTTATACAAACAAATATAAAAATGCATATGCACATGACAATGTCCAAATGACTCAAAATATTATGGCATGACACACAGTAATACCTGCAATAGTCCGTCACTTCCTGGTACGGTTGGAACACTAGCATTCTTCATTGTATCTCTAGCAGTGGCTTTGTCACCCATGACTCTTATACTGTCTGGCTGCAATTTTAAGATAAATCTTTTATAATGATGTTTACATTTCCTCATGTTTTGAGCAACCATATGTGTTTTCATATTTGTGGTGTTGGGACCAGCTTGCGCACCTCAACTGATCCCAAGCAGGCTTCGGCCCACAATCACAGATTAACAAGGCAATCCTGCCTACCAAAGCTGGAGCAGATGGGCCCACACCAAGTGTTGCTGCTAGGACTCGAACCAGGGATGTCCAGGTTGTAACTCCCATGTCTCAACCACTAGGTCATCCCCTTGGGACGAGTAACCATGTTTATTATGGCTTTCTATGTTAAGTAGAATGTGTGATATTTTCCTTTACTAACTTTTATTTTTCTTTGGTGAACAGGGTTGGAAGTGGATTTTACAAAAATAAGCTTTTACTCAAAAGCCAGAGAAGCTGTTGCTCAAAGCCAAAGAATGTATGTAATCCTTTTAATTTATGAGGCTATTAACTAAAACATAGCAGAATACATTCTGAGGCGAATGATGCATATGCTTCCATTGAGAAAAGGGAAGGAAAATACATGGTTATAAGAGATGTAGCTATTCCTATTCGAAAGATCTTTTCGAGCAGAAGACAACAAGCTCTCTGAGTCATGCCACAGAGCTCTATTTGAAATTCACATGGCTGAAAATATTTCAATTTATCCCAGAAATTTCTTCTTTGACCAAATATTTGACTATTTATCCACAAAATGCCAGCTAATTCTTAGAAGCTTTTTTTAATAAATGTGGTGTTGGCTCCAGCTAAGCACACCTCAAGTAATTCTACAGAGTACCTGCTACATCCCACCACCTCCCACCAGCACAGGTACTAGAATAACTCTGGTCACCAAGGTTGGAACAAATGGAAAGAAATCACCTTGTTTTTGCCTCACCTACTTCGTTGACCTATGCCACACCCTTGGGTGCCTTAGAAGCTCCTATTTTATATGTACAGAGACATGAGGATCAGCTGAATTTCTTCAAACCATACACAGATTGATAAAACAGATTAAGATTTCACCATGATACTATACTTGGTGTAGCAGCGATCATAGTGATCATGAGTATCTTTATAGGAATCAATATATACCAATACCAGATAAATACTTTTAAGCTCAATCTCTTGAATTGATGGCTTTAATATCTAACATAAATCGATCAAAAGTCAAAGGATAGATTAAATAACAGTCAGTTTTACCTTTTGTGTTCCTGTTTTATTAGTACCTACAGAATACGACACGGATACCATGGCAAATATGGATACCTACAGGTTTAATATAGGTAAAAAGATAATGAGATGTGTAAGAACTTACATTTGGTCCAATAAAGTTGATTCCATGTTCTCTGCACATCTCAACAAAACTTGCATTCTCAGCAAGGAAACCATATCCAGGATGCAACATTGTACATCCACGACTGATAGCAGCAGACAAGACATTTGGGATCACTAAATACCTGTACACGGTAAATGGAGATATAATAGCATAATTCTTGGAGATAAAAACTATGAAATGAAAATCAAATAAAGATAAAATGCAAAGAATTTTCTTTTGGTGCACCCATGTAGTTCCGGTTTGTATAGAGGAATGGGTGCTGTTTGGAGAACCATATTTTGTAGATTTCTCCTTTTCTGGGTATACCTCTTGTATACAGACATAAATGGCCTTGTCATTATCAATGAAAATCTTTAACTTGATACTAAAATAAATGCAAAAAAATCTAACTTAGTTTTTGTACAATAAGAATAGCAAGTTAGTAATAACTTACGATTGATTACTTGGTGCTTCTCCAATGCAAACAGATTCGTCAGCTAGCTTCACATGTAAGGCATCTTTATCAATGGTCGAATAAACAGCAACACAAGGAATTCCCATCTCATGGGCAGTTCGAATCACACGGACAGCAATCTCTCCTCTGTTTGCCACCAGAATTTTCTCGGCGCGACATGTCACGGTAAGAGCACCATGACACTTGCGAGATTTAGTACTTACTTTGTGTGCTTGAACTGTCTGCCTTGGAAAGTTGATCCTATTTCCTGTCATAAAGCTACACTGCGAGCTCCTAATACTGCTTGTTCTCCCCAGAAATAAACCCTATTCAGAACATGCAGCCAAAGTCTAAGGTTATCTGTAGCATCAAGATCTTCACTTGGTGGGCAGAAAGGTGCAAAAAAGCAGCATACTTTTCAACTCATATAGAAAATACCTACTAACAAAATGCACCATAACTTAGCCTCTCTGGGACTCTCACCTTGATATGTGTGCAAGAACATTTACATATAGAAAGAAAGAGATAAATATGCTGACATAGAAGACTCCAAACAAGGTGAAAAGCAAATTCTCCCTACCTCTCTTTTTACACGATGATGTTTCAAGCAATTTTAAGAAAAAAGAAACAACTTTAACACAACAACAACAACTACGCCGCAGTCACAGGCAAGCTGGGGTCAGTGAATCCTCATTTCTTCATTTAAGCTCATATCGTAGTAAAAGAGTACGTTAAAAATATATATAAAAATAATACTAATAGTAAAAATAAACAATAATAAAACTCCATACAAGTCTAAAAACTTACCCTCAATCAGTAATATAACCTGTATGGATCTTTTTCTTCACTTGTGCCCTATCTTTAGGTAAGACTGTATTGATAACAAGCATTTGCAGGTCTAAAGTACCAAAAGTTTTTTTTTTGATGGATTCTAAAATACCAACAGTATTTTAACACATCATATGATTTTTTGTTGGCAATTATTAAATACCAAAGGCATTATTACCATCTAGTGATATTCAACCAGTCATGTCAATTCCCAGAAGAGCACATCACTAATACCAAAGCAGGATTGTAAGATTAACACACATTACAAATAGAAGCGGTCTTACTGGAGTAGAGCAAAGAGTAGATTTGCCACAAACACTAGTCATGGCTGCAGAATCCATTTCCTGAGCAATGTAATCCAATTCCTGTCTCCCTGCCAAGAACTGGGGAAAAAACAAATCTTTTGAACATTGATCTAAGATCCACAAATAATAACACAATGCTTAACAAAAAATGAAGAAGACAAGCAATAAGAAATGTAATTAGCTTAGTGTGTAGCAAGACATGGAAAAAAACAGACATGGGGAAAGAATTCTAGGTGGGTATGGAAAAAACAACAACAAATCTTTAGAACATTGATTCAAGACCCACAAAGTAACACAATACAAAACAACAAATGAAGAAAACAAACAATTAGAACTGTAATTAGCTTAGTCTGTAAATATTACTCTGACAGAGAGAAAGAGAAGTGGAAGCAGAGATATGGGGAGGTGTGTATGAAGGAAAAAAAACAAATCTTTAGAACACTGATTCAAGACCCACATAGACAAAAACAATGCATAACAACAAAATGAAAGAAAAAAAAAGCATTTAGAACTGTAATTAACTTACCAAATACTAATTGGTGATGAAAGACAAGATGGATATGGAAAAAAAACAAATCTTTAGAACATTGATTCAAGACCCACAAAGAGTAACACATGCAATACAACAAAATGAAAGAAAACAAACAATTAGAACTGTAATTAGCTTACCAATTACTACTTAACAGAGAAATGGGGATGAAAGACAAGATAGGTATGGGAAAAAACGAATCTTTGGAACATTGATTCAAGACCCACAAAGAGTAATACATGCAATACAACAAAATGAAAGATAACAAGCAATTAGAACTGTAATTAGCTTACCAATTACTACTTAACAGGGAAATGGGGATGAAAGACAAGATGGGTATGGAAAAAAACGAATCTTTGGAACATTGATTCAAGACCGACAAAGAATAACACAATGCAATACAACACAATGAAAGAAAACAAGCAATTAGAACTGTAATTAGCTTACCAATTACTACTTTGACAGAGAAATGAGAGTGAAAGAAGAGGTGGGTGTGGGGTAGATTTGAAGAAGGGGAAGGTTGATGTCGATGAAAACAAGAGAGCAGAGGCTTGTTGGGCGTTCGAAACAAGATTGAATGGTCCGCCAAAAACTGTGTTACAGGTTTCAGCTGCAAATGGACTGTGATTTGATACAGTAGTAGTATTTGATTGAATTTTATTTTTTAATATTATTATTTATTTATTTTTGAGAAAGAATAAAGTTGTCTTAAACTGTGAAAAAATGATAAAATTATCTATAATTTGGTCAATAAAATGTTGTCATCAATTCAAAAATATTTTTATTCCTAACTAGGTAAAACGTATGCACTTCATGTAGTGATAAATTTATTTAATTACCTTACTCAAGATTATTTGATAATATTTATTTTTTTTGAGTGAGTAACTATTCTGTCAATAGTGTATTCTCTCTCTTTTTATCTTTTTTCAATAGGTAGAAGGCGTAGGTAAAATAAAGATTTTGATTGTTCTCTGTATCTATCTCTTGTCATATGAAATTGATGAAACATTATGCTCATTAAGCATTTCAGCTATTCCCGAACAATGTGGTTCTGCTTCTCCATACATTAGACTATTGATTTTATTTTCGATCTCATTTTTAGTATCATATATATTGAGTTGGGCAAATTGAGGGCTTTTGCCAAATTCTGGCAATAGAGAGCCAATGTGATGGTAATTTTGACCATTTATCCTGTAAAGTCGGACTCCCACGAAAATAAATACAAATATCGAGTTATACACCCAAGTGTTTTTCCTAGAATTGATGCCCAATTCTCCGGAGTCGATGCCAAAGAGATATTTGAGGTAGAATAGAGGTTGACGTTGTTATTTTTGTCTGTCCATTCCTCATATCATAAGATGGCGCCGCAATGTTGGTAGATGTATGTTGGAGGCCCCAAATTCCAAGTTGTCACGTATTCGCCAGATAATTTAGTTTAGAAACAATTGAAGTATTTTATGTAGTAATAGTAATGTTCTATATTCGATTTCACGTTATGTGTTACTGTATGTTTTCCAAGATAAAAGACACATACGTAATCACCTCGATTTGAGTCTCCACCACATCAACTATAGTAATCAATCACCTCGACTTGAGTCTTCACCACATCAATTTATAGTAATCCATCACCTCGACTTGAGTCTCCACCATATCAATTTCCTACCCGCTTGTGGCGGTTGGTTAGGGATCAAGCGACGAGGCAATAATGAGAAGAATTGAGGGGTGAAAATGAACAAGGGAAATGTCCAAGTAGGAAAATGACAATGAAATACATAAGGTAAGATGCATGTTGCCACTTTCTAACAGCTACATATATTTACATGTTCAGTACCAGAAATTTCACATCTAAAAACTAGTATTCACAACTGACTCAAGTCACAAAAGCATGTCCTTCATCGTATACCCTGGGGGATCGATCTTATGTTTCTCGCTTTCCTTTCAAGACGGAGATCAATCTAATGGGAGATGGTTTAAACATCACAGACGCGGAGAAATACCTTCGTTCACATCAAATTCTGAAACCATTATAAGGCATTTCCAGACCGCGCTTCAGAAATGAGTCCACCAATCAAATGGAGGACAATTTGAGCATTGCGCATGGCAGATATACCTTCATGGAGGACATTTGAGCATGGCACATGGCAGATATACCTTCAACACTCTCCTTGTTTGAGCTCTGGTATAAAAACACTTGTGCTTTTACTGATTAGTGCTGAAGTAACATAACTCGAGAATTGGTATCTTTCTGCACCTCTAGTCAAAAGAGATCAAGCATGATTCACCACTTTAAAGTTTTCCGGGCTCTGTGTGAAAAACTTTTCACAGTTACTTTGTCCGCAAATGTTAATGGGAATTCTTCGTCAGCCTCCTCTCTTTGATCACGCCAGCCCGTTGCATCGCTATCATCCTTTAAACTTCCTTCCACAGGTTCACAAGATGAGTAGGAATCCTCAGGTATATCCCGGTACAAGTGTTTCAGCATAAAAAGAGCTGTATCTTTATCTCTCCAGTAGTTCCTGCAAGAAGTTAAATCATTTAAAAGATCTGAATATACCATACAACAATAAACAAACGGAAAATCTTGATCAAAAGCTGCCTTGGAGATGAGATTACTGAAGCAATATAGTGCAATGGATTGGCAATCACTTTTGACCTGACATGTCTCACCAACAAAACTATCTGCAACGGATTGCAAAATGAACCATAGGCAATATGGATTCACATCCCAGCGACATGAAATCACCCTAGATGACTCTTATATTTTTCTAACTCTTGGTAGATAGATTACCCGATACCTATACGGGTAGCAGGTAGCAAGTACTTGGTAGATTAGTCGAGATGTGCATAAATTGGTCTGGACACCATTTAAAGCATCAAAACCTAATACAAAAGCACTAATTGTAAGGTCAAGTCTGAATTCAGACTTCTTGAAAACCTTTCACATATATGCAGAAGAATGCAACAAATTGACATTTAAATATGAGGCTATTAACAACTCCAAATTCAACAGAGTTGTCTAAGGATGTCGAAAGGCTGGCAAGATGCAAATATAACAGGCTTTAATGTTGGTTATGGCTCAAGAAACTTCAACAATCTCCCAAGGGAATCAAATGCCAGAGAATCATACAAGATAGGCACCATGAGATCACATTCTCCTTGGTTAACGAACAAGGGAGAACAAGAAACAAGCACCACATACATGTGAGAATATGTCAAGGTTAGCTATACACAGAAAGTCACGGGTATCAATGTATGTTTTCTGATTAACTAACTGCTCAGTTTGTCGGGGTCTGGACATACATTATCATCATTTGTAAATATTCAAATTAATATCAAAGAATGTTTGTTTTACCATTTGGTCATTATTTCAACTTCAGCTTGACATAGGGAATTTGAAGTTATAAAGATGAGTATTTCAAGTGAAATAATAGTGTCCACTCACAAACTTCTAACTTTTTTCCAAATGAAATGCATGTCCAAACACAATGGATATTCTTTTTTCAAAAAAACTTAAATTTCAACTACTCAGTTTTTCAATCTCAACCAAATATGCATTTCTCCAAAAGATTGGAAGTACACTTACGTTTTTTTAGTTAGCTGCATCAAGAAAAATAATTATGGCGTAATATTCTGCATAACTAATATGACATTTATTTTGGTTAGCTGCATCAAGAAAAATAATTATGGCGTAATATTCTGCATAACTAATATGACATTTATTTTGCAACACAACTCAAATTACAAATTTTATTTCGTGTAAATAACACAACATTTTGTATCCCTACATTATTACTGAAATCTCTAAACTAGTTCTTGAACTAAATGACTCCTTATTCTCTTGACTTTCAATTTTATGCATTTACCAGTCCAAGAATAGTAGGTAACTAGGATGACAAGGAAGAACTTCTAAGATAAATTGACCAAACTTTTTGCTCTACTATTTTTCGATTGAGAAGAATGATACTTGAACATGCATTTCTTGTCAACAACAAAACCATCCTGGACAAACTTTGCTTCCAGAAAGTTCAACTGACACAACCAGAAAGCGGGCAATTCATATTTTTCAAAGCTTTGATTAATGAGTCTAGTGGGGTCATCTATTGCATAAAACTATATTGAGTTACAGAAAAATCGACTATGACAGGGAAAGATTTGACGGAGATCCCTAACGAGAGGAGAATTAAAGAGAGAAGTAGTGGAAATTCCAAGGAAAGGGATCTTAAGTAGTGGAGTAAGTTGACATGGTTGAACTACCATAACCATTAAGCACTTCTGTCTCTGAATTACTTAATTCAAACAACTCCACTATTTCCGTCATTTTGCATATTATGCAAGTCCTACAACTACAACACCACACGGTGAAATCTCACAATTGAGGTATGGGAAAGGTAGAGTGTACGCATACCTTACCCCCACCTCGTGGAGGTAAAGAGACTGTTTCCGAACTCTTAGAGATCGTTTGGTAGAGTGTATTCAGAAAAATAATGCATGCATTATCTTTATGTATTACTTGTACCTTGTTTGATACTCTTTTTCAACTTATGTATAAGTAATGCTTGGCTGCTTGCATTAGTTATACACTCTATAGTGTAGTAAGGAGTGTATTATAAATACCATGGATTTCTAGGCATTAATAATGCAATGGCTTTAATGCATGCATTATAAAGACCCAATTGCCCCTCAAAACATTTTTACATCTTTTCCACCATAAATGTGGAGGGTATTTTTGTAAATAAATTTTTTAATGCAATGCATGCTATTTTTAATGTATCAAACCAAACAATGCATAAATATTCTATGTATAATTAATCCAAGCTAACTAATACATGCATTACTAAGCATTATTAATACACTCTACACAGAGAGGATTTTTTGTCATTGAAACACTTTAGATCATCACCATTTTCTTCATTTGCACTAGAGAGCTTTTTGAGTAACCATGCCTTTCAACCATTATATAGGGCAGATATTCATTTGCACAACAGAGCTTTTTGGGTAAATATGACTTTCAATCATTACTTAGGGGAGACATGCAATTGGCATAACAAACCCCCTTAAGTTGATAAGGACACTTACGTATGCGCTCCAAGGGTTGAAATGTATGCATGCCGAAATGTTTTATCCTGCAATCAAAAAAGAAATAAGAATAAAAGGCAAGTGTGACTGGTAAGTATAAAATATATAAACTCATTCACGTACACTGTCAGCTGCCGGGTGTTAAAAGGAATACATAGGAAGAACCTAATAATTTGCACATACATATAAATATATGTGTGTGTGTGTGTGTACAAAAAAAAATCATCTGGACTTCAAAAAGGAAAAAACCTGACCCAGTTTGCTGGAAATTAGAGCCTATGTTCACAACGTGTACAGACAGTGAAGCACAAAATCTGACTAGTAGACGGTGAAATGCCTCATCCTCGTAAGCTTTTAACACTTGATTCCTTACAGTAGGTGTAATTTTTTTAAGCTTTTAAAATTATTGAAAAGCTTCTTTTGATGATCTCTGTCTAATGATTAGTATGAGACAGGAGGTCGTATTTCCATTTTTGTGCATAATGTAAAAATAAGAATTCAGTTTTCCAACGCATGCTGAAAGAAGATGGTGGAGTTCTTCTGTCATGGATTTTATGCCCTCAAGCCAACCACGAGTGCTATTAAACCTTGACCAAAACCTTCCTCCGCCAGGGAACATGTCACATTCTCTGTTTTGGGTGAAAAGGAATTGTAGAGGAAATCATCCTTGCTTTCCAACCTTGCCAATTATGAATGAGGATTGAATAGATGGAAATGATCGGCATTAATGATAACAGATTTTACATGTTTTTTTATAGCTGGAAAATTCATATTTCCACCTTGTTTTGTCACCAAAAAAGTCTATGAGGGAAAAAGGTGAATTTTTTTCTGAAAAAAAGAAAAAGAGAGAGAGCATAATTTAAGCTTTTCATGCACTCGAATGGTAGTGTAAAACAAACAATATGCCATGTCAATGCAAGGTATACTTGAGACACACCTCTGTAAAGTGGAGGTGTCTAACCAATCACTAAAGAAAGTTAGGGTGTCTAACTGGCAGTTCGTGCCAAGTTTAAAGGGGCTAGCTATTTATTGAATAACACCAATTTGTATACTGAACAAACGCCTACATAAATATGAACATCTAATGACTAAAAAGCTACAGGAAAGCAATGCAACGGTAGAAAGAGCAAGAAGAATAGCCACGTAACACAGAAACCAAGCCTTCAATTGCAGAAGAAACTGGGAAGATATAACATAAATAGAACGACTGTTTCAAGATCTACTAGCAAATGAACTTACTTGTAAAACATGATCTACTCGACCATCTTCACTTCCAGTTAATCTCCCCATCATAATTGAGCCATATGACCTCTCTTCTATCTCCTGAGACTCTTGGGAACCCTCTGCAAGAAAATGACGTAATTACCTACAAATAGAGAAAGGTAAATGCTGTTTGGTGGGGCAGGGGAAGAGACTCCAGCTTGAGTTACAGCTGAAAGCTTCTGTACGAGGAAAAGGGAAGAGAAATTTATAATCTAAACTGGAAGAAAGCACACGGAAAAAATGCTTCCTTTTATTACCATCTTCGCCATCCTTGTCTCTTGATTGACAAAGAGCAATCACCTTTACCTAATCACAAAGCGTCATTAATATCCATAACTCATTGGCCATGAGACCTAATTGAAAACCATAAAATAATCACAAAAATTAAGGCTAAACACTAAAACTAGCAAATCTACCTGTCTTCTGTAAATGAATTTTGAATGACATATGAAGTTCACACCACACCAACCAAATAAGAAGGAACAAGAAAACGTGAACCTTATTCCCCACAAAAATACGATGATAATCCAGGATTTGAAGTTTCAATCTTGTGGAAATAATGAATTTCATAGAAAATATTTAGACGGAGAAAACACATTTCCAGTATGATAATTGAAAGGAGAATATCAGGTCATAGAAGCATAACCCAAGTTGGTCAATTTATGATTTCAACAATAAGCTGATATAAACCAAAACAAATAATTATTTTCCATGTCAAGCGATCTGTTAAGCAGGGATCTCTGCTTTAACCAGCTATTCTTTATAATGTCAAAAGGCCATGCACAGATCTATACTTTAAACAGCTATTCTCTGACATTGTTAAGGTCATTTAAAATCCAATCACCAAGCTTCATTTGTAATAAGCCGAATAATTCATACTTCATTTGTCTATTTTTGCAAGATTACAGGATATTGAGCTTCCTAGTGAGTGATATGTAATCTCATCATCTCAATTACAAACATACCACCCTTTTGTGCATGTACTATCACATCAGCAAATAGGGAGAAAACACACCTTTACAGTATTTATATTGTTCACAAAAGCATGTGAACGCAAAGATACTTCTTCTTTAAATTCCTGCACCAAGTAATATCAGGATGCACATTAATACAGATGGTGGAAGAAAACTAGCACATTAATTACAAACTATGAAGACCTTACCTGAAAACCAATATGCAGTCGTTTCCCACCTCTGTGGTAGGGTATAATGACGGGACGCTTGTTGAGATATTCTTTACAGATGAGTGGTTCTATTCTGAAATAGGAGACAAGTATGCATGAGCTTGTATAACAAAAAAGATGACAAAAATTAGCAACAATAACGACAATGAAACCTGTATGCCACTGGATCAAAAGGGTGGAATATGTTGAACATTTGTCGACAAGCCGGTATCTCTTCAACTATATTATCCTCTTCCCAGTATTCTTTCCCCTTGCCTGTCATACCAGGATGAAACAGAAAATAAGAAATGATAACTAAGTGAAACAGATGCACCACCATCATTAATATAGAGAAGAAAAAGAACTGCCATATTTCAAACACCCATGAGTTGCCTAGAACCAACAAAAAATTAACCAACCCCTCAGAAAGTAAACATCAAAAGGCACCAATCACCACCAACAAACAGAGTTTATAGCATCCATAGGATTGTTGGAACTAGTAGAACTAAAAGCAGCATGATGCACCAGATGGATTTGACAAACATCTTTTTTAAAATCTAATTTGAAAAACATTTATTTATTGCTATTGAAGTAAAAAGAAAATCTTTTGGCCGAGTGATATAGAAAGATTACGTTTATACTGCAGAGGGTCAGCAGATTTGAAAGCAGTTAAAGTATACTTATAAGATCTATGGAAACAAACACTAAATGTCTATTCAAGCGAAAAGACAACAATCTTACAGGCTTATGGTAAAATATTCGAGAGATATGTCACAAAGGTACAAAGTATAGCCCCACCATTACCACACAAAAGATTCAGAGGAAAATAAGAAATGAAATCAACATGTGCTTAAATATAGACAGTAGAAGAATTACCAATCCCAATACGAACATTGCGGAGGGAAAGAAAAACACCAAGAGGGGATCCGACAGCAAAAAATGTATCGACCTTTTTATGAAAGAACCAAAGAATGAAACAGCCTGAGTTAGAAGATGTCTTGGGAGACTCCAACAAATGGGAGAATAATCACGAGAACTAAAGGTCAAAATTATCAAAAGTAAGTTAATGCATTCAAAGAAAATTGTTAATCATACTATACATAGAAGGATATCGAATATTGCTAGTCTTGTACTAAAGTAATGATGAAAGCTTAATACAAGCATTTAGAGATTTCGATAAGGTCAGTGATTTTCTTCTAGGAGTTTCTAAAGAACATTGAAAGTCCCGCTCCAACATCCAACCAAAACTTGCTAAAACACGCCCAGAAAATAGTAGTATCTGACAAAGGAGAAGTATTACCTTAAATTTCAACTTTGTGTATCTTAATTGCGGGGTATAACTCTTTGCAGAATCACTTTCCTCAGGGGTAGATTGATTTCCTGTAGCTGTGTTTGTTCCTCCATTTTCTGCTTCCATTACACATCCCATCCCAAAAGACACTTATAAGGACCATTTACTTTGATACTCAATAAAAAATGCTTTAGTTGGGGAAGTTAAACACTAAGCTTCATAAATGGTTATTTATTTGTGTAACTGTACCTTTCTTTACACATTCGGATTCTAATTCTTGGATTTTTGCTCTCAGCATATCAATCTGTACCAGTTTCATTGATGGAGAAACATGGAGAAAATTACGTAGACAGAAAATATTTTTAAAAACATAAAACAAATGCAGAATATGACATGTCACTACCTCTTCCCTCAGGGAATTGATTGTTCCGTCTTTTTCACATTCAGATACTCCCTCATCAATCTTTTGATTAAACTCAACAATTCCATCTTCCACATTCTCGGCATCATTTATAGTGTGCCTATCATCAATAGGAGTTTCACAAGAATTTTCATTTGCTGAGAAATCATAATGTTGCCTAAGATCATCGGTAGCAACTGGCTCATCTGAGTCTGATGAAGCAGGAGGGCCCACAGGATGACAAAAATCTTCAGTACAATCTTCCACACATTCTGACGAACTTGGTTCAACATTCATTTTGTCTTTATCTAACAGATTGCTCTTATTTCCCTCCCTAATATTAGTTTCATCATCTGAAATAAAGGTAGAGTTTTGGTCTAAAGATAGGTTGCTCTGATCCTGCTGAGACAATTCATTCTCATTTTGTTCTTTGTACATCCACTCCATGGGAAAAGGGGAGGACAGTGTTATTTGGTGGCATAGGATATCATATGACAAAACACTCCCAAGGGAATGACCATACAAGGAAACCTGAAAAATTTACAAAATTCTAGTATGTATATTTAATCTGAACTGTGTACATCAAGTTCTTAAAGAAATAAGAAGGAAACTTTGCGTATTCAGTTATAACCTTATACCTTTCCACTATAGCCCGGATTCCTCTTAAGAAACTTCATGTATAACATATTCAACTGGTTGGAGACCTGAATATGGAATAAACATTTAGCTCTAAACACTAACGGAAATTTTTTCTATTGATTTTCTGCCAAAGACATTTAAAGGTAGGTAATTGATAGACCATAATAAAGTGCTAATGCATATCATATGAAGCAAAGACAAATTCATGGGAGAATTTGCTAAAATGAATAAACAGAATGACCTTGAAGAAGAGGACAACAACAATGATCCCTCAACCCATAGAAAGTTGTGGTCAAGCTACATAAATTCTCAAGTCCATTTCCAATATTCAATAGTTTGAATTTCACTAATGCTGTAGGTTTTCTACAATTCTACTAGATACAAATCTCTAAACTAAATAGATATCCTTGCAAATGTTGAACCTAAGTTAAGCATATTATCATGATTAAGCTTTAATTCCAACTAGTAGATATTGACTATATGGATATTTCGCTTCCATGTTCTATTTTCTGCTGAATGTGTATGGATGGCAAGAGATTGTAGGTCTTCTTAGGCTGCTGTCTTCAATGTAAGTTTAGGTCTACCTTGTCCCTGTGTTACACCTCCAATTATCATGGCTACAAACCCATAGATCAGTGCATTTGGAGATATTCAAAGTATTAAAACTAATTATTAATGACACACCTAAATCGAACACAACAGCTGGACATTTGAATTGAAGAAACCAGGCAGCAAATCAAACACAACAACTGAGCAACATCAGGAAGAAGAAAGGATAGCGGGGAAACTTCAACTGGAAAAAGCATATTAGAAGTACCGAGTCAATAATAGCCTGGCAGTAAATGGGGCTCATGTAATACAGCACATCATGTACTGTTGCACTCAACACTTCGCGCAATCCCCGCACACCATCTAAAGTACATCGTTCAACTGCAGCCTCACCACTAAGCTTTAAGCCCTTCCTCCACTGGTGTTACCCACAGTTGAAACATTAAAAAAATTGGCGTTAACTCACAAGCACAAATCAACAGGAAACAGATCAAAGGACAGACCTATGAAAAAAAAACACCAAAACATCACACAACAGGAATGCAAAAGATAAAACACTTAAACATGCTAAGACGTGACTTAAATTAACAAGATAATGGTTTAATCAAAAGAATATAACAGCAAATTTTAGAGTTGCAGTAAGGTGATGACTGGAAATAGTTTCATCGAGCACCATTAAGCATAAACAATGTAAACTCAAATACAGACAGCAGTTATTACACCAACTTGGTACCCTTGCTGTGGCCTACTCTATCTTTTGCATCTTACAATCTCGAGGAGGACCCCTAAGCAGAGAGTGGATCACTTGTGTCTCAGATTGCTAGGCCCTAAATCACATGTCCAATAGATGATTTTACTTACTAACTTTAGATGCTTCTAGTGTTCATCATTATAATCAACATTCTACAAGTCCTGTTGCAATTACAGTTATAAATGACACTCCAATCAAGTAAGCATACACTTGCTAAAAAATGACAGGATTCTCTGTTTCAGTGTAAAGATTTTGATAAAACTTGATAATTGCTCCTTTGGTCTTTGATGGTCATCTAAGGTAGTCCCATTAATAACAAACTAATCAATGGTATTACACATTTTGTGACAGTTTGCTATTCTATGAAAGAATTTGGTGTTTCTGTCCCCTTCTTTAAGCCACAAAGCCCTTGAACTTTGTCTGCAGGCCACTTCCTCCTTTTTTTGCATTTTCCTCAAACTCCACTGCCAGGGCAGCCCTTAACTAAACCTCATCATCTGTCAGTAGACTATGGTCTTGATCTAAGACAGTCAATTGACCAAGTATACTTTGTTTCTGCATTTCCAGATTGCCCTGTATAGTTTTGCTCCAATACTTATGTTTTCCCTTCAGAGCCTACAATTTGAAAGCTAAAATGAAATCTGGCCTGCCTTCATATATGCTAGAATCCTACCACCCTTTGACTCTTATCATTGAAGTTCTCTGTCTGGAGCCACCAATTTTCAGATTTGAACTAAAAATTTGCCTCTCCCAATTGTCACATTCAAGAACCAAAGGACAGTGGTCAGAAGTATATCTCTGTAGAACTGACTGGTTGATGTTTCTAAATGAAGCTTCCCACTCTTCTGACTCAAAAATCTCTCAAGTCTTGCAGCAATGCAATGGCCTTCCCCTTTTATCCATCTACACTTGCAACCTACCAATGGAATATCCTCCAGCCCCATCTCCTCTATGAATTCAGAAAAAATCAGCCATGGTTTTGTTGAATCTAGTGCAGTTCTTCACAAATGGAAATCTATCTGTGTTGAAGTTTCCAGCAATCACCCAAGGCCCATTAAAAAAAGCTTCTGACTGCCCCCAGTTCCAGCCACACCTTTTCGCTCTCCATCGTGACATCTGGATAAATGCCAACAAAAATCCTGAGTTTTGCCTAAGAATTTGAGGGTGATACAGTAAGAATCCACCTCACATCTCTCTCCCTCCCATATTCTACTATCCCAGAGTAATATAACTCCCTCTCTGGTACCACTGTCCTCCAATTGTGCATACTTCACCCACGTATTTGCCCATAATTCTTTGATAATATCCCTAATGTCACCTTCCAACTTTGATTCTTGAAAGCAATAGACATCTGCTTTCAAATTGTTCACCATATTTTTTATCATCAGGCTCTTTCTTGGATCCTTAAGGCCTCTCACATTCCATGTAACAATATTAACCTTCATTGACTCAATTAGTCCGTGTATCATTAATATATTTGCTTTCTTATTCAATCTTTTATCCCACGTAACTTATACAAGTATTATTTATTCTGAAATAAAAAGGATAACCAAATGTTGCATTATTTAATGTTGATTTTTGCGTGAAAATTAAATCTCTTCAAATCTAACCAAATATTGTATAAACGTTGAGTTTTACGCGGAGATTATACCTCCTAAAACCTCAACCAAACAACCCCTAATGCATTTATAACAATGCATACCAAATTAAGAAATGTAATAGATCAACTACGAAAGGTAACTATAAAGCATCACCTGGCAAGGGATGAAGAGGACTCTCTGGGTGCCACGTTGGTACGAAGTTAAGTGTCGTTCAGCAAGGATTGACGTGATATGGCGGAAGTCACTAACATCATCCACGAGATTTGATTTTTCCAACCTTTGACCAATACCGTGAACCATGAACACCAGATGTCGAACAGGGACCTATGCACAGCAGTATCAAGTTACACAGATTGCACTACAAACCTATCACAGGAGTTAAAAGAGACCATTCTACATATGGATGTCAAAAGTGGAAAAGATGAGTATTGTATACAAAATTACACATCATAAAAAAATTTATGCATATTATCCTGTAATACCCTGTATGTTGGAAAGTCGGATTAGGGAAGAAAAGCTGGGAATCTATTCTGGTGCCAGAGTATATGAGCCCAATCTACTGCTCGTAGATGACTCTACGGATCGTAGACAGGGTCTCATAGATGAACTAGACACTTAGGACCAATTTGGAAATTGAGGTCCCATGTATGAACAGCTTCTACAAGTCGTGAATGGATTGACGAATCGTCGTTGGTTGTCGTGGTTTAGGTTCAAAAGATTAAATTTGATGATCATGTTGATTCTCCCTTAGTCCCGTTTCCCCCATTTAATTCTGCTTTTACTTATGTTCATTACCCGTGAAATGCTTGATGAACGCTAAGAGGCTTGGATGAGGCGCCTTCAGGTTCCTCATTCACCGTGTTACGACTAGGCCCTAGGTCTGGGTCGTGACAATAACTCAGTGTGGTTGAAATATAGAGAGTCAACTAACTAGTCCCATTACTTTGATTGGAGTAGATTACAGTGATTATTTGCAGTATCAGGCTGCAAACAACACTATTCCCATGGTACCCCAAAAACTGATAATTCCTTTCCTTCTCTGATCTCACCACATCTATGTTATCAAGAATCATTTCTTTAACCTTATCCTTCCCCAACCTCTCTAAACTTACACATTCCAATGATTCACAAATTGTGGTTAACGGAATAGTTGAAGTCCAATCTCTTCTTTCATTACACAAGTCTTATTTGCTCTGGAATACCTGTTCAATTATATTGACACTAGCAAATTAACCAAAAACTGGCAGGACTTGAGAATTAAAAAGATCATGCAGTTTTTATGTTGTTGATCTTGACGTATCCAGAGTTTTTTATGGTGTGGGATAAGATTGGGGACATGTCAATGGTGCTAGACAGCATATATCAGTGGATTTAAATGATTTCCAATGTACTGCAGCTATGACATCTTCCATATCAATACAGAATTAGTTGTTAGTTATTTATCTTAAGCTTCCATGCAGATTGATACCCTACTTAAGCTTAGCATTTTCTCGAGCTAGCACAGTTTCTGAATTTGACTTGTCAATAACTTCAGGACTTCGTTTGACCAAACCCCAGCATTTTTTATAACTATGGTGACCGGTCCAGCTGGCATGCAGATCGACTAATTCCACTGGAAGCCTTCCAAATTCCCACCATCAACAGGATAACTCTATCCACCAAGGCTAGGACAAACGGAAAGAAATAACCTAGTGTTTTTGTCTCCATTGGGATTTGAACCTGAAATTTTGTGGTCCCAACCCGCTTCATTGGCCACTAGATGACACCCTTGGGTGTGACCAAACCCCACTTTTTTTAAGCCAAAAACTGATCAGGAGTTAACAGTACGAGAAAAGATCCTTATATACGTTATAAGACATCTGCATAGTTTAGTGGCAAATGAGAAAACAGAACTAACATGAGTCAGTCTAGTATAAGAGCCTAGCAAGGTAAATTATACCAAGGGTTAACACAAATTTAAAGAATACAAAACAAAACTATATAGGTCATTTCTAAAGTTGTAATTTGATTGCTAACCAGCAAAACAAAAGCAATTTCAGAAGTCCAAGAAAATAAAAGTAGGGATGGCTCCCTGTGTCCTGATTTTGTCATCTTTTATCTTTAGAACGTCCCAACGGTATGCACAAATAAAAAGTTAAAAGCAACATTGACTTCTATTGATAATTGTAACATGCATACTAGTACATGTTACTATATATCCTGACATGAATTCCAATAAGTTTAGTTTAAAAGGCCACACATGATGGTTATTTCGTAATATCTTAAAAGTGGTGAGAGGAGACCCATTTATTTATTATTACTATAATTACTATAACTGTTGTTGTTATCATAACATGTATTCATATATAAAATTAACTTACTTTTATTTCTATAGTATGATGATCACATGAGTTGATCTTAAATGAAATAGTGAGGATTTATATAGCCGATCCCACCTTGTTTGAAACTGAGGTGGTGGTGGTGTTGTGAGAGAAGACTCATTTTACTGCACTCACAAGACAGTTTAATATGATAGAAAGGAATATTTTCAGTCCACTGAGTGAAACGAACAGTTAAAATTAGATATTAGCTTGATCATGCAAAGAAAGTGATGGGTCATATTTTAGTTTTGAGGGAATAAAAGTTCCAAAAAGAATCTTACGAGTTTCCAATATCTCAAGTACCAGTAACTTAGTACTTTGAAAGATCAGGTACAACAGCTAATACAACCCTACATGATGGTTTCATTTTTTAAGGTCAAGACAAGACAAGAATCCCCACGTTCATATATCACTTGCTTGATGAGTAATAGAAGTAGAACACATGCACTCACGTAGTAAACAAGAAACACTTGGCCTACCTGTGAGCAGTAATCATCCATTTCTTCCTCCTTTTGTTGACGTAATTCATCCTAAAAGAAACAGATATATGAGTATTTCAGCAAGGAGAAACAAGAGAAAACAGATTAAATCCTAAAATATCAAGCCCCCCCCCCCCCACCCCCACCCTTCTGGACCAAAAGCCAGTCTTCACTCTTAATCATCTTTATAGCAGAAGGCATATAAACAAGTAAACAACTTCCTTATTGCGAAGAAATGGACCTTTGAACTAACTCAACCCCAAAAGCTACCTCATGAAGGGAGGACTGTCAATCCAAAACTACATAAGGAGACCATATGAGATCTCCCCCTCTATGCCCACTTAAAGAAAGAGGACGCTATGAAGATGAGCACCAAGAGATCATCAGTAAAAAGGAAACCAACACTAGTAAACTTCATATCAGAACGAAGAGAACCGACAGAAGTAGTAAATTTGATAGTAAGCAAATGAGTGCCTGTGTTGGTTTGGGGGACTGAGGAAGAGCATATCCACGCCTTAGCTTAATACCATTACCCCCGAATCCAATAGCACCAGAGAAACCAGTGGCATCAGCATTAAGCCAGGCTTCCCAAGTATCATCTTCTCCAGTGAAAATAGCATGCAGTCCCTGCAATGTGGCAAGTACATCACTAGCAGTACAACTCAAAAAGCATATAAACAAAAGCTCCATAAATTCAGCAATCTAATACCAGGGTGAAGCCCTGCATATCAACTCGAGCTGCATAGAGCCCTGATGGCTGAAAGGTTCTTCTATGCCAAACCTGTGGCAGTCATCCAAGACCCATCAACTAGTATTGAGGAAAAATTTTGAAATATCCAGAAAAAATGAGGATGATAAAACATTAAATTAAAAAAGATGCTCAATTGGATTAGTTAATAAACCGATAAAGAAGGTAAAATTTTCAAATGCATTTTATTTTTGACAGCAAGTAGTAGGAGTCCAGCATCCGCCACATTCTGTCAGATATTCCTTAACAGAACATGTAGAAAAAGGACGATAAAACCAATTACATATACATGTTTGCAGTCAACATCAGATGATATATATATCAAAAGTGCCATTCTTAGTGATGCCAAATACCTTACAGCGATATGCAAACTCCAACTGCTCGGCAACATCTTCACGTAGCGGAAGCCAATCCAGACCCCCTTTACGGGCAAACCAGTGACCTCTTAAGACACGGCGATTTTCTCCATTCCAGTAAACAGGAAAACAGTGTCTCTTCACCAAATCTACCTGCAGAGCTGATGACAGTCATTATTCCGGAATTTATTTTCGGACTGTTTATTTACGCTCCCCACCCCACCCCTCCCCTTCCTTCCGGTTAATCTCGTATGCAGAGCATGAAAGTAAATTAGCAAACCAGATAAGATTCCTAGGCAAGAATCACAGAGTCCATATTACATCATGCATAAGTTACAGATATCACATGTTCTACCCTAAGATCTTTGCCAACGGCGAACATCTTTATATATTCTGTCCTAACCCTCTCCTCTTAGTAGGTCTATATTCTGTACGGTATGGTTCTTTTTTGGTTTCATGAGTCATTATGACCGTACAAAAGGTAAGTACTCTTCCTTGATGGACCAACAGGCAGTAATAAATATTCATACAAAGAAAGAGTGAAATGGACAAAGGATACCTCATAGAGGCCACCCTTAACAGGGACCCCAACTCTTTCTTCTTCAACTAAATCTTCACCTGCTTGAGAGCTCACCGGAGAAGATATTTCTGATGCAGGATTGAATCTATTTGATGCTCCCTTTGGGCCCTCACTGCACTCTGCATACTCTTTCCACCAATAAGAAAGCAACTCATCCTCTCTCTGCATAGGGCAAACCAATTAATACCACAGATATCAACATACAATATTGCAGACTGTAATATGCACACAAGTTATACCATGATTTCCTTTTTGTTTCCCTTTTTTCAGAGAGTAGATGATGATGATTTTTATATAAAAACTTAAAATTTTGCATAATCAAGCAGAAATGAAGTAAATATGGAGCAATAGCTCTCTATCTCGTACCAATAATTGTTGTAATAACTGGACAATAGCTTAATTATTTACAAATGAGAAGTAATCCAAATAAACAAAACTCTGATCAGAAAACATTACCTGCAAGAAAGAAGCCTCAATTGCAAGAGAATCTCTCAAGCCAAATCTAAAGTAATCACCCTTTCCCACTATTTCTGTTTTGGGGACTGCTGCAGCAGGCTCTGTACAAAAGTGAAATCCACAAAGGACAACCTAGATTTATACACGAGTATGACAGCTCATGCTCACAGTAATTGACATAACTACAATATTTGGACTCACAAGTTTAAAGAAGTCCTGCAACTTATTGGAGAATTTCTGACTCACGAATACATTTTAAACCAGAAAGTACTACCTGATCATCAGGAGTAAAGTTTCTGATGGTATGATGAACTCCCTTGAAGAACACCAAATCTAGGCTTGAAATAGAACTTACTATTATAGCTGGCTTTTAGAATCTACAATGTTGTTACTCAGGAAGCTTAAGTTTATAATTTTTAGTTCAGAAATTTTCTATTTTTAAACTGCAGAAATAGGGTTGAAAAGGAATGCAGCATTTGGAGGACAACAATTCCTCCGAACCATATAATGAACAGCAAAAGGATAAACAGCAGAAAAAATTAGCAAGTTGTCTTTCCAATAGATTGTTCCCAAGGTAGAATCTCAAAGAGGAAAGATATCCATGAGTCAATGTGTGGCAATACTCCTTTGAGCTAGTACATTAACGACCTTCTATTTCAATCCAATTATTCTTATGAACAATGCTTCAATCCAAAACTTGGGGGCGACATGAATCCTCTACATCCATTCAGCTTTATTCAAGCTTAATTCGTTTTAATAATCTGTCCTTTAAGGTAATTAGCGCCTATGGGTTCTCTCAAACTAGGGATTTTCAAAATCTCACATAATACACTAACATACAAGTCTCTCACCAATCTAAAGAGTTTCCTAAGAAACATCAGAAAGAATGTAACTGCAACAACACAACTAAACCATAATCCCAACTAGTTGATATTACATTGTATTCTGTTCTCACTTCTTTTTTGTTACAAGGTAAGTATATTTATCAATAAAGTACCAAGAAGTTACTGAAGAAGTCCATGATATTACAAAGTTATTGCCAAAGGTGACAACCCGAGAAACTCCAAAAACTCAAAATTTTGAGATATATTCTCAATCATTCTAATAATCCTACACTAAAAGTATAAGTTCTGTAAACATCTACTTCTAACAAGATAAATATGAAGCCTTTGGTTTTCAAAGGTTCTCATATTCCTCTGTAAACTAATAGTCCACATGATGCTAAAAGGAATGGTTTCCAAATCTGTTTCAGGCTTCTGTTCACTCTCTGATTCTGCCCCAGCTTCCCCGGTAAAAGGAAAAAACAGAGTAGAAAATGGAATGCATAATGAAGTAATCCCCCGGGGGGGGGGGGGGGGGGGGGGGTTCCAAAACAAAACGTCCCAAAA
>JBCEWC010001538.1:0-40320 GCA_038996855.1 Solanum aculeatissimum | reverse complement strand
ATCATTCAAAGTTGTTTAAAATTCAAAGCTCAATATTTAATTCGTATTGTGGAGGGTAAAAATTGGGTGTCAACAATAGCCCCTTCTGAAAAGTTTCATTCTATTATTGTTTGTAACTTAAAGAGTGGATTTATGATCAGCACCATTTGGAAAGTTGATCAGCCTAATTCAAATTAAGAATAAAATTCTTATAGAAGAAATTTTTTATCAACAAAACTTCAAATGTGGAAGTTGTTGATTATGAGTGACATCACTAAGATACTCAGATAGTTAATAATTTGACTGTTATAGTATCAATTGCTCTTTGACTTAGTTCAGAAAGATTTGATTCTCTTTGTGTTTCACTTGACACTAAAAATGTCAAGTCAATTTGAGCTTCCATAAAAGTCTAATTGATTTCATTCTTAAATATATTTGGTCGTTTTTCTTTTTTTCTACCCTCAATTAAAAAAATAGTCTTTCATTTTATATATGTTAGATCATAAATTAACTTTATTTTTTTTTTCAATTTTTCCCAAAAAAAAAATCTCAATTATACTGAACTTTTCATTTTGAAATAGTTACAAAATGAAATCATTTCATAGTACTGATTGATGAGACTCGGGATAAAATTAATGATAGGTTGGAGGTTTGAAGACATACTTTGGAATTCAAAGGGTTCAAACTGAGTAAGATCAAAACAGAATACTTGGAGTGCAAATTCAGTGTTTGTGAGGGATAAGGCACACATGAAAGTGAGGCTTTCCACTCAATCTATTCTCAAGAGAGATAACTTTAAATATCTTGAGTCCATCATCAAGAGTAATAGCGATATCGAGGATGATGTCACATTGGGACAACATGGACGAAATGGAGGCTTGCCTCTAGAGTATTGTGTGATAAGAAGATACCACATAAACTTAAAGGTAAGTTTTACAGAATGGTGATTAGATCGTCTTTGCTATATGGGGTGGAGTACTGGACAAACAAAAACTTATATGTTCAGAACATGCAGGTTGTGGAGATGTGAATGTTGAGATGGATGTATGGACACATCAGGGGGATAAGATTAGGAATGAGATCATTCGGGAGAAGTTAGGGGTGACTTTTGTGGCAAACAAAATGAGAGAAATGAGACTGCGATGGTTTGGGTATGTGTAGAGAAAAAGTGTTGACACTCTTATTAGGACGTGCGAGAGG
This sequence comes from Solanum aculeatissimum, assembly GCA_038996855.1. Classification (NCBI taxonomy): domain Eukaryota; kingdom Viridiplantae; phylum Streptophyta; class Magnoliopsida; order Solanales; family Solanaceae; genus Solanum; species Solanum aculeatissimum. Next base: position 39,141 of record JBCEWC010001538.1, on the reverse strand, counting down.
TTGGATGTAAAGGTTATGCGGAGGGGTAGAAGTAGACTGAAAAAGTATTGGGGAAAGATGATTAGACAGGATATGACACAACTTCATATCACCAAGGACATAACCTTAGATAGAAAGGAGTGGAAATTGCATATTAGGGTGGAAGGTTAGACGACTAGTAGGGGTAGGATAATGTTTGACCTTGTGATATAGTAGGTTAGTAGAGGTAGTCGTGTCTTTATATATTATGTTATTATTGTCCGTCATTCATTTTGTTGTTTTTATTGTCTTTACTAATTATCATTTGCTTTTCATTCTAGTATTTTGGTTTCATATCTAGTATTTTTTTCTTTCAGGATGATATTTTTTAGATGAGGGTCTTTCAGAAACAATCTCTTTATCAGTGGTAAGGTCTGCTTACAGTTTGCCCTTCCCAAACCCCACTTGTGAGATTTCATTAAATATGTTGTTGTTTTTATTACAAAATCACTTACTAGAAAAGTATGTATTACAACCGAAATTTCCTACACATTTTCATACAAAAATCTAAAATTCCTAAATTTTGAATCATTTTGCCTGTAAAAATGATTTTTCTAGGAAAATCCGCGGGTATATTTGGTGTCATTTTGCGCAAAAATATTATCTAGGGAATTACTTGAGCAAATTAATTTGCAAGTAAAGTTTTCATGAATAAATTCTTATGTAACTCAACAAAAATAGATTCATCTATTATTTTGCGGTAAAATTCCTTGATAAAGCTACATGTGAACTTAGCTGGGGATATTTATATGGGAATATTATAGTTAGGAAATTATCTAGTATCATGACACAAATCTGGATCATGATAGCGCCTACTATAACCTTCGAGTAGGCAAACCAACCCAATATTTTCAAATTTAATTTAAAATTATTTATATAGTATGGATAATAATAGAAAGCGAAAGATAGAACAAAATAGTCAATAAATACAAACAAAAGTGTAGATATGCAATGCGATACAAAATATGCTAAGTGCCTGAAGTAACCAAAAGACAAACTAAGACTAGAACCATACCCCAACATCTGGTGTCACCATATACAGGAGCTATTAAGTGACAAAAGTTAATAAATACAATAAAAGTCTGAATGTCTGAAAAATAAAATACAATTAGAAAATGAAGAAGGAAAGTGACAAGTCTCTGGATGCCAAGAGCTCACCGCTATCCGAATCGGCAACAACTACGAATGATCGGGCGGATACTGAGGGTAGTTCAAATTGGGGTTTACATCAAAAAGATACAGAACTGCAGTATGAGTACCAAACCACAGGGTACCCAGAAGGCATCATAGGCCGACCAAGCACAGATAAATGATATATAAAATAAATAGTACGATGATTAACTAACAGATAAATCACAATAGCAGATAACCACGGGGTAATCGACGTAAGAAAAGTAGCATCAATATACTGAAAACACTACCAATACCATATGTTATGCCAACCACCTTTCGTTTCTTTATACACAACCACAAATATTTTCCTTATCTAATGATAGCAAAAGTAAAATAAAAAATAGTTGCAGGCCGCCCTGAATAGATTCAAGCTTCCATACCAATATCCATAACCCAAAATATCTATGGGTTGCCTAGAATATCATCGAGCTATCAATATATGAAATATGTAACCTGAAAGTATGTCTACGAGCCACCTGGAATATCATCGAGCTATCCATATAAATATGTGACCCGAAATATCTATAGGCCGCCAGAATATCATCGAGCTATCAATATAAAACAATTCCTCTACCCATATTTTAAAGGAAACAAGGTGCCATTATAATGATGTGACAATCCATAACTTTATTCTTACATTTACCTATGTTTCAAGACACATTCTTATAGATTTGGAGTGTGTTAGGGTCATAAGAGACCTCTAGCACTTAACCGAGTTCAAAACTCTCCTTTAAATTGAGTTTCTAGTGATAGATTATACAAGGGTCAACTTTAAATGATCATAACTCTTGGCACACAAAACATTAGGTGGCCTGTTACCAACCAAATGAAAGGTCTTTGAATTAAATTTCCAACGCCACCAATTTCACCTCATTTAGAGTTTAAAGTCAAACGTTATGACCATTTTACTATGGACTGCCACAATAGAGTTGAACTACGAAACCTACTTATAGGTCGTGGTATGACTTACGGTCCGTCTGTTAAATCATGGGAAAAATATCTAAAAACCTATTTTTGGAGCCCCAAACTTGATGGACCTATCTATGGGCCATAGATACATCTACATGCCGTAGATTGGGCTGGTAAAATCGATCCACAAATCCCAAATTTGCCTAAAAATTTATGGAATGATTTCTATAGGACTTGGAAGTTTATACGGGCCGTAAGTGGGCCCGTGGAGGACTTTGATAGATTTTTTAGAAGGATTATTTTGGTATTGTTCCATCCTTTCAAAGTTAAAAACATATGAGTTTAACCTTTTTACGCAAATCACCTTCTCCAACTTGCGCAAGGTTTCAAGGGAAAAAAAGACTAGGGTTTGAAGCGAAAACTTGAGAATTCTTTCAAGTTGTTCCAAAACTCAAATTTCTAGGTATGTAAGGCTAACTAGAACATGAATTATGTTTTTCCATGTGCCCTATAACCCAAATTGATGGAGTTGTGGATGAACTGAGTCTTCCATGACTGTTTATTGAAGAATTTTCTTAAATTCTAATGTATTCCTATATATTATGGCATGAATTATAGTTTTTATGAATTACATACTTGAATTAGATGGTTTCACTTTTCTACATGAACCCTAGTATGAATTCTTGTTATTTTTACATATTGTATTTAAATAGGTATGTATGAGTATAATCTGAGCCAAAAGAGTCTATAGAGTTCCTAAACGCTTTAACTCCACTTTTGTTTTCTGAATACTATGAGTTGGATTGATGGATGATAGAGGGCCTTTTTGAGTCAACGAGCTAAATCTTAAAAGTATATTCCTAACCACAGAGTTGATAGTTGATGTGATGAATTGAGTTGACAAATATCCAATGAGACAAGTTGAATGAGTTAACCATATGCATGATTGTTTATGAGCATGATGAGTCTTGGGAGGAGTATTGATCACTAAATTGAGAAAGAGTAAGTCCAACTCGAACTCAATAACTATGTGACCAACGTAAAAGAGGATTGAATTGTAAAATCAAATGTTTTCTTATAGTCCCAAAAAGATGACTTGATGTTATTGATTGTGGATCCACTGATGATATGTCCTTTATCCTGGTAAGGTATTGGATGGATATGGCAACGATATCGCTTCATTGTATGATCACCAGCTTATAGGTAATGGTTGTCGGTTAGATAAACTCCTAAATAGGCCTTGATAGTACTCTGAGTGGATTGGATTAGATGGTATATGAGTGGTCATTGTCTAAATTGTATTCTTACTTTAGACTCTTGACTTGATGATTGAGTTCCCTACTTCTTGAGTTGAACTATTTTAAGTTGATGTTATTCTACATTTACATGTTTCATTCTGCCATTTTACATACTCGTACATTCTACGTACTGACATTCATTTAGGCTTGCATCTTTTCATGATGCAGAGACAGGTACTAACAATCATCAACAGGTGCCCCCGTTGAGGACCCTTTGCATTTTAGCTGATTGGTGAGTCCTCCCCTACTTTTGGAGGATATTATGTTTCTATTTCTAGCTTTGAGTTTAAACTTATTTTATTTTATTTGAGGTAGCCATGGACCTGTCATTAGCACTATTTAGTCAGATGTTTAGAGGTTTCATAGACTAGACTATTGAGTTGTGATTAGATTATGTCTATAGCTAATTTTTTTCATACTAGTCTTACTCAGTTGATGGATAGATTGTTGGGCTTTTGGCCTTTTATTATCATTTTTCATTTCTTTCTTTAAGTATTCTTATTCGTTGATGTCTTCCGCTATTAGATTGTGATTGAACAAATGTGATGAGGTCGAGTGGTTCGCTTGGGGGCTAGTAATAGTCTTTAAGTATCGGCTACGCAAGGGTACCCTCCCTAGATTGAGGCACACCAAGGGTACCCTCAAGTCCAGGCTTTTCTAGGCCATATTATTTTGGGTAATGGTATTCAAGTAGATATTCAGAAGATAGAGGTATTTAAGAACTAGCCTAGACCCACTTCTCCAACTAACATAAGAAGGTTTTTGGGTTTGGCTGGTTACTATCGCAAATTTGTTGAGGATTCTCTTTTATATCCTCACCATTGACTAAGCTGACTTAGAAGAAAGCTAAATTACAGTTGTCTGATGAGTGTGAGAAGAGTTTTCAGGAGTTGAAAACCATATTAACGACTGCACCAGTGTTGATTCTACCTGAGGGGACTGATGATTTTGTGATATATTGTGATGCTTCTATAGTGGGATTGGGATGTGTTCTGATGCAGAGAGGTAAGTTCATAGCCTATGCTTCCAGACAACTTAAGAACCATGAGAGGAACTATCTAACTCATGACTTAGAATTAGCTGCGGTGGTGTTTGCACTTAAGATTTGACACCACTACTTATATGGAGCACATGTTGATGTATTCACAAATCATAAGATCCTGCAATATGTATTCACCCTGAAAGAGCTTAACTTGAGGCAGAGAAGATGACTTGAGTTGCTCAAGGACTGTGATATGAGCATCATCTACTATCTAGGTAAAGCTAATGTGGTTGCTGATGCTTTTAGTAGGTTGTCTATAGGAAGCACTGCTCATGTGGAAGAAGAGAAGAAAGAGTTGGCTAAAGAGGTACACAGGCTGGCGTGATTGGGAGTTTAACTAGATGAACTGGTGAAGGTGGAATACTTTTGCATAATGGGTCTACATCATCCCTTGTAGTAGAGGTAAAAGAGAAGCAAGACCAAGATCCCATTTACTCCAATTGAAAGAAGATGTACATAAGCAGAAAATAATGGAATTCTTTAAAAGGGGAGATGACATATTGAGATACCAAAGTAGATTGTGTGTTCTAGATGTTGATGGTATTCAAAAAAGGATCATGATAGAAGCCAATAACTCTAGATATTCTATCCATCAAGGGTCTACCAAAATGTATCGCAACTTGAGAGTGGTTTATTGGTGGAGTGGGATGAAGAGAAACATTGTATACTTCATTTCTAAGTGCCCAAACTGCCAACAAGTAAAAGTTGAGCACCAAAGACCATGTGGAGTAGCCCAGAATTTTGAAATTCTAGAATGGAAGTAGGAGATAATCAATATGAATTTTATCACAGGCTTATTGAAGTCTCGCAGACAGTATGTTCGATTTGGGTGATTGTTGATAGGATGACTAAATCAACCCACTTCTTGAAGGTAAAGACTATCAATACAATAGAGGACTATGCCCGATTGTATATTCGAGAGATTTTCAGGTTGCATGAAGTTTCTTTATCCATCATATCAGAAAAGGGAGCTCAGTTTACTGCCCAATTCTAGAAGTCCTTTCAGAAAGGCCTAGGTTCAAAGGTGAACCTTAGTACTACTTTCCACCCTCAGACTGATGGTCAGGCTGAGCAGATGATACAAACCTAGGAGGATATGTTAAGGACTTGCATCATTGACTTCAAAGGTAATTGGGATGACTACTTGCCTCTGATTGAGTTTCCTTACAACAACAACTTCCATTCGAGCATTTAGATGTATCTATTTGAGGCCCTCTATAGGAGGAGATGTAGATCACCGATTGGATGGTTTGAGGTAGGTGAAGTAGGGTTGATTGGGCCAAACTTGGTACACTAAGCTATGGAGAAGGTAAAAGTCATCCAAGAGAGATTGAGAATGACACACACTAATGTTAGAAGAAGAGATATAGAGTTCGAAGTGAACGATTCAATATACTTGAAGGTGTAATCCATGAAGGGTGTAATGAGATTTGAAAAGAAGGAAAAGTTGATTCCTTGATATATTAGTCCCTACCAAATTGTGAAGAGAGTGGGAAATGTAGCTTATGAGTTGGAGCTACTATAAGAGTTGGCAACCATCCATCCAGTCTTTCATATTTCTATGCTTTAGAAGTATTTGGGTGATCCGTCCTTGGTTGTGCCTGTTAAAAGTATTGGAGTGAAGGATAGTTTAAGTTATGAAGAAATCCTTGTCCAAATCCTTGATCGTCAAGTTCGTAAGTTGAGAACTAAAGATGGTTCATCTGTAAAGGCGTTGTGGAGAAGTCAATCCATTGAAGAGACCTCATAGGATACTGACGAGGATATGAAGGCTAGATACCATCACCTATTAGTGCCTCTTAATGATGAAATTGATGGTAATAATTTATTCCTATTCTCTGAGTTAGTTTCCCTTTATCGAGTTGAGTTCTTATCTTTGAATTAATGTCCCTCTTGAGGCTATAAGTATTTGAGTATGCATGTATTTAATTGTATTCATACCTAATGATGATGTTAGAAGGAGTTTTAATTCTGAATCTTGAGTTGAAGTTGATTTCTGGGGTATGAGTATTTGAGTATCCGAGTATTTGAGTTTTTGATGGTATTTCTGCTGATAGGTCTCCTAGTTGCTCATCATTCGAGAATGAATAATCCCAAGAGGAAGATATTGTGATACCCCAAACTCTATTCTTACATATACCTATGTTTCAAGACTCATTCTTATATATATGGAGTGGATTAGGGTCATAAGAGACATCTAGTACTTAGCCGAGTTCAAAACTCTCCTATAAATTGAGTTCTAGTGTTAGATTATACAAGGGTAAACTTTAAATGAATATAACTCATATCACATAAAGACTTAGGTGGCCTATGACCTACCAAATAAAAGGTCTTTGAATTAGCTTTCCAACACTACTGATTTCACCTCATTTGAAGTTTCGAGTCAAAAGATCCATTTTACTTCGAACTGCCAGAGCAGAGTTAAACTACAAAACCTACTTATAGGTCATGGTTTGACTTACGGCCCGTCTGTTAACTCATGGTAAAAACATCTAAAAATATATTTTTGAGCCCTAGACTTAATGGACCTATTTATGAGTTGTATATGAATCTAAAAATCGTAGATTGAGCTCGTGGAATTGATCTAAAAACCCTAAAATTTGCCCAAAAGTTTACGGAATAGTTTCTACGGGTCGTGGAAGTTTATAGGGGCAGTAAGTGGGCCCGTGGACAACTTTGAGAACTTTTTAAGAAGGATTATTTTAGTCTTTTCCCACTCTTTCAAAGCTTTAACTTGACATTTTTACATATAAATAAATCGCTAAACATATCAGTTCAACCTTTTTATGATAAATCACCTTCTCCAGTTAGATCACGATTTAAAGGGAGAAAAAGGCTAGGATTTGAAGCAAAAACTTGAGAATTCTTCTAAACTATTCCAAGACTCAAATTTCTAGGTATGTAAGGCTAACTAGAACATGAATTATGTTTTTCCATGTTCCCTATAACATGAATTGGTGGAGTTATGAATAAATTGAGTCTTCCATGACTGTTTCTTCAATATTTTTCTTAAATTCTAATGTATTCCTATATATTATTACATGAATTACAATTTTTATGAATTAGATGGTTTCATTTTTCTACATTAACCCTAGGATGAATTCTTGTTATTTTTACTTATTGTATTTAAATGGGTATGTATGAGTATAATCTGAGCCTAAAGAATCTATAGAATTCCTAAATGCTTTAAATCCATTTTTATTTTTTGAATACTATGAGTTGGATTGATGGATTATAGAGGGTCTTTATGAGTCAATGAGCTAAATCTTAAAAGAATGTTTCTAACCATAGAGTTGATAGTTGATATGATAAATTGAGTTAACAAATATCCAATGAGACTAGTTGAATAAGTTAACCATATGGATGATGTTTTATGAGCATGATGAGTCCTTAGAGGAGTATTGAGCACCGGATTGAGTAAGAGTAATACCAACTCGAACTCAATAACTACGTGGCCAGCGTAGGAGGGGATTGAATTGTAAAATCAGATATTTCCTTATTGTCCCAAAAAGAGAACTTGATATTATTGATTGTGGATCCACTGATGGAATGTCCTTTACCCTAACAAGGTATTGGATAGATGTGATAATGACATCGCTTCATTGTATCATCACCGGCTCATAGGTGATGGTTGTTGGTTTAAGAAACTTCCAAATAGACCTTGATAGTACTCTGAGTGGATTAGATTAGATGGTATATGAGTGGTCATTGTCTAAACTATATTCTTACTTTAGACTCTTGACTTGATGATTGAGTTTCCTACTTTTTGAATTGAGCTATTTTGAGTTGAGGTTATTCTACCTTTACATGTTTCATTCTACCATTTTATATGCTCGTACATTCCATGTATTGACGTCCATTTGGACCTACATCTTTTCATGATGCAGAGACAAGTACTAACGGTCATCAACAAGTGCCCTGTTAAGGACCTTTTGCATTTCAGCTGATTGATGAGTCCTCCCCTACTTTTAGAGGATATCATGTTTCTATTTCTAGCTTTAAGTTTAAACTTATTTTATTTTATTTGAGGTAACCATAGACCTTTTTTTGGCACCATTTAGTCAGATGTTTAGAGGCTTCATAGACTATATTGTTGAGTTGTGATTGGATTATATCTTTGGCTAGTTCTTCCTTATTAGTCTTACTTAGTTGATGAATAAATTATTTGGCCTTTGACCTTTTATTATCATTTGTCATTTCTTTCTTTAAGTATTCTTATTCATTGATATCTTCCATTATTAGATTGTGATTGAACGAATGTGATGAGGTCGAGTGGTTTGCTTGGGGGATAGTAATAGTCTCTGAGTGCTGGCCACACAAAGGGTACCCTCCTGGAGTTTGACAAATGACCCGTTAGGTCATTTTGAGAATTAGTTCTCTTGATTTTCCAAAATATTTCTTTCGTAAATTTTAAATGGGTATTTTGAACTATTATATAACTACGATTATTTAGTTTATGGGTAAATTTAGATAATTGGTTGAATTGGTGGACCAAATGTTAATTTAGTTAACATCCTATACCACTTGGTCCATATATTTTAAAAATAAATTAGGGAATTTTTAGTATTTAAGTAATTAAAAGGGAAAAAAGGAAGAAAAACAATTTTGGGTGAAAACATGACTTGGGCGGCGTTGCAAGAAAACCTTTGTGTTTCAGGTTAGTGATTTAATTAGGTACATTTATATGGTAATATGATAATGCTGTCAGGGTTGAGTGATAACATTTGGGCTCAATTATATATGGTGCTACTTTGGTGCTAGTTGACTTGGGAATACTTAATGGTTACAAATGATTTGATAGTTATAGAGTAATACTTATATGAAACTGGCAAAGTTAATAATTGTAGGAGCTTATGGTTGGGCAGAAACTGATTGATAATTGGTGTATCTTGTTCCATAGTTGCAATTATTACTCACGAACCTATATATATGATTTTAATGCAAGATCTTTCCTGTAATTATTATATTGTGATAGGTACATTAAATATTAAGTGTATTGTATTATATGAATCTCCTTAAATTTATGATATTGAAAAAATTGAAACTTAACCCTAGACTTGAAATTTGATAAATATGGGAGTAAACATAGTAATTGACGACAAGATTATGAACTTGATTATAGATTTTTTGGTGTTGTTAGTTTCAAAATTTTATTGTGATTATTTATTTGACTAGATACTGGTACTTCAGATTCTATTTGAAAGGAGAAGGCTCAAGTGTTTGATTGATCGTATTTTGGCTAAGGTAAGTGAATTTTCAAAACTTTGTAATTCTCGTAGAATTTCTAAATTTTCCTTTTCTTCTATATCTGTTGGGGAGTAATAGAGAATAGGCTATGGGTGAATGATTCATGAAATATTTTAATATTACAAAATGAGGTTATTAAACGTAAACATAAATTGGTGTGGTGTTATAATACTTGAATTGAAAATATGGTTAAGTGATGTGAATTCTATATTAGGATATGTTATTGTGATTGGTGATTATGAGTGGATTTTTTTGTGAACTTCATCTCATGCTTATTCATTCTATGTTATGTATGTTTGCATTAGTTCTGAATACTGATATGAGTGAGATAATGAAAATTGAGGCTGAGATCTTTACCAGTCGAGATATGATATCAAGGTCAATATCAACGATATTATGATGCTGAGATCCTTGCCAGTGACATTATGATACGGAGGTTATTGTCGACGATGATATGATGCTGAGGTCATTACCGACTATATGATGATATTGAGGTCTTTGCCGGCGATGTTATGACACCAAGGTTTTGCCGATAAATTATTGCATAACCATTGCATATCATTCTTGCATAACCTTGTGTGGAATAATCTAATTCATGTGATTGACTTTGTTATCACTTGTGAGTTCTGGCTTGTGATTTTGAACTGTGCTTTTATGAAACTAATTGTATTGTGTAGTATGTACTGCTAGGCTAGGCTAATTTTTCTGTGCAGATTGTAGTTGTGGAGGTACGGTTGAGATGAAAGGAATTTGTATATTCTATTTGACTTGCTTTATTTTATTGGTTGACTCGTTGAGATAGTGTTATTTTTGGTACTCACCCCTTACTTCTACACTTGTGTAAGTTCTAAGCACGGACAGTGAGTTGTACCTTTTCTTGATCATCCGAGGCTTCCCAGGAGATTTAGAGAGGTAGTTGTTGTCATTTAATAGACTCACTTGTTCCTATTTCTTTTATGCTTTGTTCTATTCAAGAAGAAATACAGTTCAAACTTGTACTTTTTTTGTTGATAGTGGCTTCTACACATGACAACCAATCCTTGGGTGGTATTTAAGCTTGTGAAGATTTCCATTTTTAGTTATCTCTATTACTTAGTTACTTTCACACGTTATTTCTGTTTCTCGTTGGGTTTAGGCTGACTTATTCTGGTGGGATTAAGCAAATGCCATCACACCCAAATTTGGGTCATGACAGATAGTATCAGAACCCCAGTTCATAGGTCTCACATGTGTATAAGCCAAGTCTAAATAGAGTCTCGAGAATTGATACAGAGACGTGTTTACTTATCTCTGAGAAGTTATGAAGTCCATTATGAAACTTCTTATTTATTCATTCTTTTTGATCGTATGTTTTACCTTTGCTGGTACTAAGTAATCATATGCTGTTTTGACAAATGCCAAGGACTAGAGCTTCTATTTCCAAGGGAAAAGGGGAGGCAATTACTGAAACCTAGTCAGTGGTAGGGTAAGAGGTTGAATTAGAGGCCGTGCTCGTGGAGTGGTATCAGTGAGAGGACGTGCCCGAGGAGCGACACCAGTTAGAGGAAAAGATAAAGGGGATTATCTAGAGCCACAAATAGAGGTCAGTCGGGACCAGGTTCATCTGGAGCCCATAACTGCACCGTTGCTTCAGGACACCCTGTTGAGGATAATGGATATGCTTGAGAGCCTCACTCAAGGGGGTAGTACGATAGGCACATAGGGAGTTTCTCAGAGGAGAGTGGGAGAACAGGCTTCAGAACAGTGCAAGGGCCCAATTCATCATGATTAGGTGGGTCACCAGTGGTTCCCATATTGGCTATTAAGGCACAGACCACTCCTAAGGTAGTTTTGGAAGCAGATAATCAACTAAGCTATGAGAGATTTCAAAAGATTAAACCACCCTATTTTTAGGGTGGAAGGAGCGAGGACGCTCATGAGTTTCTGATCTTGTGCCATGAGATACTAGAGACAATTGGTTTGATCGACCAGTGTGGTGTCCATTTAGTTGCACTCTAGCTCTATGGGCCAACCAGAGCGTTGTGGAGGACTTATGTGAGGTCTAGATCACTCGGATCCTCTCCAGTGGATTGGGGTGTGTTCTCTAGTGCTTTTTAGGATCACTTAATTCCTTTGAGTGTATAAGAGGAGAGTCGATTGAGGTTTGAGGACTTGAGGCAGGGTGGTATGATGATTACTAAGTACAGGAATTATTTTTGTCAATTATCTCGACATGCCTCCATTTTGATTCCAAATGAGGTGGAGAGAGTCCGTAGGTATTTAAGGGGTTTGAATTCCACATCAGATTTTATGTATTTAGAGCAGCTCGTGAGGGGGATTCCTTTCAATCTATTGTGAACAACGCTAAGGAGGCAACATTGCTGGTTCCAGAGGAGTTTGGGGACCTTAAGAGGGACCATACTACAGGTAAGTTTTCTAGTACCTCATTAGGAGGAGGTTCACATAGAGGTGGTGGCTCTTTCAAGCTTCATGATCCTATACATGCATCTATGCCAGCAACCTAGGGTAGACAAATATCTCAATGGTCTCACAGTTCTTGCCAAGGTAGCCATAGTGGTTCACTTGATAAATAACAATCTTCTACAATGAGTGTTGTTTTGGGTTTGTGGATCTAGGACACTTGATTTAACACTGTCCCTTTCAGACCTATTTAGGAGCCCATTATACTTATTCTGCAACTCTAGTCAAAGATTAGGCTCCTCTGGCTAGGAATCGAGGTAGGGGTCAAAGTACTAGAGGTGGCAAGACTTTAGATAGTGGAATTTTGATTTTGCATAGTGGGGATTGAGGTGTTGTTCGGATTGGGGGTGGCAGAGGTTCTCAGTGCTATGCTTTTCTTGGGAGACCTGAGGCTGAAGTTTCAGATGTGGTTATCATAGGTATTGTCCTAATTTCTCATTGATCTGCATCTGTATTATTTGATCTTAGATCTACTTACTCTTATGTGTCCATCTGCATTTAATCTGGATTTGACTTGTTATGTGATCGTATGCCTATACCCATTCATATTTCCATACTAATAGGTGAACCTTTAGTAGTGGATCGAGTGTACAATCCTATCTTGTTTCTCTGGTTGGGTATGACACTTAGGTAGATATGATTATTCTAGAGATGGTATACTTTGATGTTATCTTAGGTTGAAAGGGTGATAGTGGTTCTTATCCCAGCAAAGTTATCTCCTACATCCATGATCAGAAATTGTTTGATAAGGGGTGTTTGTCTTACGTGGTTTTCATTCGAGATACTAGTATTGAACCACCTTTTATGGAGTCCATTCCTGTGGTTCAAGAGTTTGTTAATGTGTTTCCTACTGATCTTCCAGGTATTTCTCCTAATAAGGTGACCTCACACACTAAGTACACTTCTCAATGAAGGCATAAGTGGTCGTTGACAAATATAGTACCTAACAATGGTTAGGGTCGATTCCACAGGGAATAAGGTCTAGACTTGGAGTAATTATGAGCAATTAATATTGAATTAATCTACTTATTTCCCAAAAAAGGGATTGTTTGTAAAATGCAATAAGTAATCCTAAACTACAATAATCAACCAAGTACAAGTGTTGTAAAATCAATGAGAGAAGTAACTAGGGTATTGTGTTCCCCATGAATTCCTAACTCAGTATAACCAAATAATCATAACCTTTTCTAGTGTGTAGCATATAGAACTGGTAAGTTTGTTTACCTAACCCTTTGATCCAGGCGAGAGGCAAATTTTACTATTTGATTTGAACCATCCCCGCAGTGTGACATTACTAATCTTTACCTTTTATCCCAGTACAACCATCCCGTGATCAGTTTAGGTTAATTAGATAAGAGGATCACATCGAATCCTATTAATTTACCCTTATCCCATTCTTTACCCCCTTGATTCAATATGTAAGAATTAGGCGAGTTCTAACATTGATCATCATTAAAAAGGATTCATAATGAAGGAATAAATTAATACATACATCCACACTTTTCAAAGATTACAAATTATCTAGATTTTACTTTGTTAGTTCTTTATGGTTCCCACAACCCTAGATGTGGATTCAGCTATGCATGTTCATTGTAGATGAAGAAATTATGTTATGGAATAGCATAATTAATCACTTATAATGATGAATTGAAGAATAGGAAATCCAAAATCTTCAGAAGAAATCACAGTGTTATAGATCGAATGTAAAAGCAAAAACAACCACAAGTAGTCTTCTCTCGGTGTATCTGTCATCTTCTAACTTAGAAAAACCTAAAAAACCTATTTATAATAAGTATAATACAAATTCAAATGGAATAGAAAAATTGTATTCGACAACTCGGATAGACAAGGTTATGGGTCGTAACTGGACTTACAACTTGTACCTGGTACCTGGGGCTTCGTAGTCTGCTCTTCATAAAAACCTTCTTCAATCTACAACTCCTTCTACGGGTGGTCTTTTGACTTGCAACCCATAAGGGGTCTCGTCTACTAACTCTTCAATAATTTTTCATAATTCTGATCCTCCAGGCACAATCTAATTTATGACCCATCATCTAAATTATGACGCATAAGAGTCCTTATTTGATAACAGTTCAACACTTGGTAATTTCTCTAATTTTCAGCATACGAACACATCTACGGGCTATCAAGAATTCTACGGTTCATCTGAAAACTCCTAACTTCAAATTTTGAAAATTATCCCATCACTGGATCTGATCCATGAGATCAACCTACGGCCTATGGAATAAACCACGGTCCGCATAGTGACTCGTAAATCCCCAAAACCCTACAATATGCAGAACCTTTCCCAAAATCATCTTGAATCCTATAATCGTGCAAAATCAACATTAAAACACATCAAACCTACTAACATCACTTTGAGAACACATAAAATCCTAAGTTTAAAGCATCAGAAGTATTGTATTTTGGCAACACCCTCAACTTAAAATTGTTGATTTTTCTCAAGCGACGAACTCAATCTACATAAGCAATATAATAACACACGGACCTCAATCTTATGGAATACATCATATCTAAATCAATCATAGATACCCAGTAAAACTCATTAGTGCATATACCAGACAATTATCAAACAAACTTATATGTATCAGGATACGCCAGTGCAACTATGACAGATAGAAAAATGTAGATAAGTAAACACTCACTAAAATAGTCTAAACTCAACAGTGTAATTCAAGTGCCCTCACAGAAAGAAGTCTCATATCTCATTCAAGATGTTATGTTCAAACTCAATGCTCCGGACTGATAATAATGCTCACGCTCATAACAGATATTCATATACAATACACAATACCATAGGCTTGTCCTTATACTTATAACTATGACTTTTGACTAGCTCAAACTAGGATCACCTTAGGACTTTATTAGCTTGTAATGTAGGTTTAGAGGGATTTGATATGACATTTTTGGAACATAGTGACAGATAGACCCCCTTGACACTGTGTTATTTCACACTTTTGCCCTATCAACACTGTTATTTTTGACACTTTGATCCTTTTTTCTTACTTTTCGTGCTTTTGGGTGCCTTATTCTAACTTTTAGCTTATTGCCTTTTATTTTCACAAATTTTCTTCTTTTTATATCAAAGTTTAGGTATCTTATTCATTTTTTTCGCACCCATTTTACATTCTGCCCCTTTTCATTGTATTCCTACGCTTCCTTTCCCATTTGGTGTGATTTCTTTGCAACAACCACCCTAAACCTAGGGTTTTGGCCTGAGTTGAGGTGCACAATATTCAATCTTTGAACCAGGACCATTTTTTGGTAGTCATCCTCAACTTAGGCTTTTAGTCTGAATCGAGTACACAATATTCAAGAAAAGACCAAGGTTAAATTTAAGATTTCACGGATAAAAAGGTTTGGTTACTTAGTTATTAAGAAAGAAAGGGTACATATAAGGCTCAAACATTAGGAACAAGGTATACATGATGCATTTGGTTGGTCTATTTAGGCTATGTGGACTGATATGAACAATGGCCTAAGATCCTTTCCTAACCAATTAACCTACATTCATAGTCTAAGTAATAGGGAAAGTTCTGAATTGAAACACAACATTCAAATCATGCAATAGTACTCACAGGCACTTGGCACTTAATATGTTGTTAACACAGACTCTCAAATTATGCTTTTTTATCACAATTAAGCCTTAATTTATCATAACAAACATTGCCAATCTTTTATCCCACATGGTTGTTATAAACAATACCTAACAACATATCACATAAAAATAGAGGGGTATCATTTTTCAATAAAACTAGCATATGACACATATATTAGTATAGAATGCTACTAATACTACTTACACATCCTAAACATGCCAGTTCAATAGAAAATAATGTCCTCAGGGAAAGAACATAGGAAATAAAATTCTAGGAACTAAAAATTTAGGATAGTTGTAGACCTTGGTTACTTAGACTTCGCCAAGGCATATAACTACCAACACCACATAGAAAATTATTTGCATTGTCCTCAATACAACAAATAAGCTAAATCAAAGCATAAGGGTTAAAAAGAACATACCTGAGTGCCTAACCACCGGTGTGTCTCTATCTTGGGTTGCCTCCCAAGTAGCGCCTGATTTAGTGTCACGACACGAAATAATCTACTTGGTTACTCAAACTTCACCAAGTGCCCATGCTTCCACTGTCTGCACTTACTCATCATTCCCAAGGTATTGTTTGATCCTTTGGCTATTTACTTTGATCCTCATGCCATTTTTCTTTTCTAACTCAACAACTCCATGGTTGAAAACATGTGTCACTTTGAACGGACCGAACCATCTAGACTCGAGTTTCCCAAGAAACAATTTCAACCTAGAATTATATAATAAAACCAAGTCTCCCGGTGCAAACTGGCGATTCTCAATGCAAAGATCATGTTGCGGCTTCATCCTTTGCTTGTACAGGACCAAGCTTTCGTATGCCTTCAAATGGAATTTATCAAGCTCGTTGAGTTGGCTCAGCCTCAAGTTTGCCACATCACTCCAGTCCAAATTTAGCTTTTTAAGAGCCTGTATCGTCTTGTGCTCAAGCTCTACAGGTAAATGGCAAGCTTTACCAAAGACAAATTGTTAAGAAGACATACCTATGGAAGTGATAAATGTTGTCTAGTATGTCCACAATGCATCATCAAGCCTTCGCGACCAATATGTCTAGTTAGCATATACCGTCTTGGATAAAATCTATTTAATTTCCCTATTAGATACCTTAACTTTATGACTTGTCTGAGGATGCTAAGGCATTGCCACTCTATATTTTACCCTATACTTCTCAAGGATTGCCTTGAACAATCTATTGAAAAAATGAGAACCTCCATCGCTAATGTTTGCTCGAGGAGTGCCAAATCGAGAGAAGATGTTTATTTTTAGAAATGTTGTGATGCTATTACCATTATTGTTGGGAAGTACAACCACCTCCACCCATTTTGAGACATAGTACACAACAACTAGGATGTATTTATTCCCATAAGAACTTATGAATGGCCCTATGAAGTCTACACCCCAAACATCAAATAACTCGTTAACAATAATAGGGTTAAGTTGGAGCTCATGCTTTTGAAAAACACCACCTTCTCTCAGATACTTATCACAAGCTTTAGCATAATTGTGAGCATCTAGGTGGATGGTTGGCCAATAGTTATTGCACTATAAATTTTTATGTGGTTTTCTGATCCTACTCCAATGCTCATCGGCCAGTAGCGAATGACAAACCTATAATATGCTCATCATCTTTGCCTCAGGAACACAACGATGAATAATCCCATCTGCACAGACAATAAAAAAGAATGGATCATCCCAAAAAACTTCTTCATATCAAACATAAACTTATAGCGTTGGTGAGAAGTCAAATCCGGTGGCACAACATCACTAACCAAGTAGTTCGCATAGTCTGCGAACCATGGTATCAAGTCATGAGATGCTACCAATACTCTTTCATCAGGGAATGAATCATTAATCTCCACCCACTTATCAAACTTTTCCATGGCTTCATCCTTAAGTCTGGATAGGTGGTCTACAATTATTTTTCAGTCCCCTTTTTATCAATCACCTCAAATTCAAACTCTTGGAGAAGAAGTATCCATCAAATTAATATTATGTTTGCATCCTTCTTCACCATCAAATACTACAATACTGAGTAGTCAGTATATATAATGACTTTGGTCTCCAAAAGATACGATCTAAATTTCTTGAACGCAAAGACTATTGCCAGTAACTCCTACTTCATGATAGTGTAAATTTTTCTTTGTAGCATTCATTGGTGGGTTGAGACGACGTTGGTGCTCAATGCTCAATTTAAAATACTTGACAAGCTGAATTTTGTGAGTACATATGCTAGGAAGAATGCTAATGATATTTGTAATTGTCGACCCGATATCCCTTTTGAATCGTTTAAGCACCATGGTAAAAGTTTCCACCTGTTCATCATTAAGATCTGTAACGATAATAACAGGCAAAGTATTGTTAGTACCCAAAAATACATACCTCAGATGGGCTGGAAGGGCCTTCAACTCCAATATTGGTGGCTCTTCAATGGATGGTCTAGTCGGTGGTGACTCTCGATTCTTCAAGTCAAACTTGAGCTTTCCTTGGTGCCTAGAAAAAACCAGATTCTCCCAGAGATTTTACCATCTCATCATAGTCTAAGATCCCATCATTCTTGAAGTTTATTAACACAGCTTCCAGAGTGTCGACACCCAGTCTTTCCTCAATTGGCACTTCCAGTTGTACCTCATCAATGCTCCTAATAATAGAGACCACTTTTAGATCATCGTGTTTCTTCATTGACTGAGAGATGTTGAAGATGACTTCTTTGTTATTCAATCTAAACTTGAGTTGTCCATACTCCATGTCTACTAATGCTTGCCTAGTGGCTAGAAAAGGCCTTTCCAAGATGATTGGAACTTCAAAATTGACCTTATAATCTAGAATCATGAAGTCTGCAGGGTATATGAACTTTTCCACTTTGACTAGAACATCGTATAGTATCCCCTCAGGATTTTTCACTGTCCTGTCAGCCATCAACAACCACATACTTGCTGCTTTAGGGGCTCCCAAGCCTAACTACTTGAAGAATGCAAGAGGCATTTAATTTATGTTGGCTCCTAAGTTGCATAATGCCTTTGTGAAATTGACATCTCCAATGGTGCATGGAATAGTAAATGCTCGTGGGTCCTCTTTCTTCTGCACCAAGGACCTTGTTGCAATATCACTGGAAGGCTAACGCTCCTGCGAGAGCACCTGGCTCAGAGTCCTCTTCTTCGTCACTAGGTCCTTCATGAATTTGGCATACCTAGACATTTTTTCCAATGCCTCGATGAGGGGAATGTTGATAGTTAGCTGCCTCAACATGAAGATGAAATTCTAAAACTTACCTTTCTCCTTCTTCTTCTTGAGTCTCTAAGAGAAAGGTGATGGAGGCCTAGGTATGGGTTTTAACTTCTTTGGTGTTACCGCTTCACCTATCCTTAGCCTTGCCATATTTAGTCCCCACATCCTGGCTCTCTACCACCTCCTCATGAACCTCAACATTATTTACTGTTATCAGTGGGTCAATATTCTGCTTACCACCTCATGTGGTCACTGCCATACACTTACCATCATTCTTTAGATTTTGCACTGTGTTGCTTGGCAATGTACCCTTGTAGAATTGGTTCAATTGTGTAGACATCTGACCAAATCGTTGCTCTAGCTGCTTAATAGCCACATAATGAGACTAGATCTTCTGATTAATACTTGAGATGTCAGTTTTCATCCCTAGTAAGGTCTCATCTTGGGAATCAACCTTTTCCAACAACTTAATAAACATCTCCTCAATACGTAAAACTACTAGTCCTAGAATCGTGATTGTGTGGTGGCATATACACACCACTTCTATACCCTTCTCTACGACCCCAATCACCATCTCTGTCTTGTCCTCTATTCTTGCCATAGTAACTACCTCGGTTTTGTCGCTATAAGCAATTCCCATGTTATAGTTTTGACCTTGGTTCCCTTGATCTTGGTGTCAATAGTCCTGATTGGACCCTTAGGTGTTGGTTCGAAAACCCCCTATTTGATCAGTCACAAAGCAAGAGTCCTTTTTATTATATGCCTTCTCATACAAAGGTGCACGAGGTGGCTGTTAACTAACTGCATTTACTAGCTCCTGATTCTTCTTCATCAACAATCCCGCATAGTGCCAATTACTAGCTCCTGATTCTTCTTCATCAACAATCCCGCATAGTGCCAATCTGAGCCAACTCTTGCATAGTCTTTTTATTGATCTTAGCTTGTTCTAAATTAGTACTAACTGAGAAGGATCTTTTAGTTGTAGATTTATCTCTTGAGCCCCATGTATAGTTTGTTTTGCCTACTTTTTCCAATCGCTCAGCTATCACAGGAAATGTGCAATCCATGAATGAGCCTCCAGTTATGGTGTCATCCATTGCTTTGCAATTATCATCTAGTGCTCGATAGAGATCCCCACGAAGGAATCATCAATAATTTTTTGGTCCATAACACTCCTCAAACACTTTTAAATCGCTCCCATATAGTGCTTATTGAATCACCAAGAAATTGCTTGAACTTATTGATCAAATCCTTCAGCTTCAGCTTTTTTGACCTGGGAAAGAACATCTCTAAAAAGGCTTTTTGTATCT
Organism: Solanum aculeatissimum; assembly: GCA_038996855.1. NCBI lineage: Eukaryota > Viridiplantae > Streptophyta > Magnoliopsida > Solanales > Solanaceae > Solanum > Solanum aculeatissimum. The sequence continues at coordinate 18,837 of JBCEWC010001538.1, read as the reverse complement.
CTGCCCATGTAGTGATAGAACCCTGTAGGAGCTCAGATAACCATCCTGCTGCATTGCCCGTGAGAAATAATGGGAAAACACAAATCCCAATGATATCCATGGACAAATTCTGGTTTCTCATCACACTTTTACAAACAAGTATAACATTGTGTAGATGGTTATGCAGATCCTCCGATGGTAAGCTTGTGAACAAGTGATGTGTTGCCAAAATACAACACTTTTGATGCTTTAAACCTGGAATTTTATGCGTTCTCAAAGATATTTTAGTGGGTTTGATGTATTTTTACGTTTATTTTATAGGATTACAGGATTCAGTATGAGTTTGGGCAAAGATTTGCAAAATTGATTTTTTGAGGATTTATGGACTTTTCTACAGGTCGTGGTACATTCCAGGAGTCATAGAGAGGTTTCATAAATTAGATCCAGGGAAAGGACATATTTCATAAGGTTGTATCCACGAGGTGATAGATGATCCATAACAATATTCATGAGTTAGGAATTGGTATTGTGCTTGGAGGATCAGATTTTGAAGTTTTTTAGTAATGGTAGCAGACAAAACCCACTTTACAGGCCATAAGTCAGAAAATGACCCATAAGAAGGTCTCGTGGATTTGAGGTCAATTTTTGAAGATACAGAGTACGAACACTAGGTACTGGACGTTGTTCTTGATATCGCTCGTAACCCAGTCCATAGAAGCTGCCGAATTCAGTTTTTCTATTTCATTTTGGATTTGTATTTTACTTATTATAAATAGGTTTTATAGGTTTTTTTACATAGAGAACACTAGGAAACATGAGAGAACTATTGAGAAACACTTTTGAGAGCCTAATTTTTGTGAATTTACATTGGGATTATTATATTGTTAATTCATGTGAAGATTTAGATTTTTTGTTCTTAAATTCATCATTGTAGGTGTTTAATTATGTTACTCTTTAATATGATTTTCTCATCTACAATGATCATGCATAGCTAAATCCACAACTAGGATTGTGAGAAACATAAAGAACTAACAAGGTAAAACTGGATAATTTGTAATGCTTCAAAAGTGTGCATGCATGTATTAATTATGCCCTTTGATGTGAGCGCTTTTTTATGGTAGCCAACATTAGAACTTACCCTAATTCCTATCGACTAAATAAAGGTTGTAAGGAATAGGAAAAAGGGGTAGTTAACAGGAATCAATATGATCCCTCTTATCTAATCAACCAAACTAGATCAAGGAGAGGTTATATTGGAACAAAAGGTAAGGGTTAGTAATGTCACACTGCGGGGATAGATCAAATCACGTAGTGAAATTCGCCTCTTGCCTGGATAAAAGGGTTTAGTGAACTTAACTTACCATTCTGCATGCTAAACTGAAAAAGATTACGATTATCCGAGTATACTGAGTTGGGAATTCATGGGGAGCACAATACCCTAGTTACGTATTCCATTGATTTCACAACACTTGCTTCTAGTTTAGGTTTAGTTACTACAATTATAAATTCACCCCTCTTTCCAGTAGATAAGTAGGTTAATTCAACTCAAATTTCTCATAATTACTCCAAGTATAGACCATATCCCCTATGGGATCGACCCTAACTATTGTTAGGTACTGTATTTTGACAAAGATCGCTTATCCTCTAAGTGGAGGTGTAGTTTGGGCAACATCAAAATTCTGGTACCATTGTTAGGGAATATGACTTTAGACTAGTTTAATTAGAGTAATTTGTGAATTAACTCTTATTTTCCTTATTTTATGTTTCTTATTGTTTTTTGTTTTATCTCAGCATACAGGTATACTGTATGCGAAACACTGTTAGTTGAGGCAATCTCTTGACTCCGTTTGACCCAGAGATCCAGAAGACACTGAGAAGAATAGCCTAAAACAATGCAAACAATAATTGAAATAATATCATAAATGCAACACTGAATTAGAATAATGATGATCCACCACCACTCGAGGATGTGAATCCTTCTCCACAAGATCTTTAAGCCGCGGCTAACACATGGAATCAATACAGGCTTGATCCTATGACAGTGGATGCCACTAGAGATATTGTGTTACCTTCTTTATCGGATGACACAAAATTTGTCATTTTGAGTGGATTACTTCAAATGCTGCAAAACAAAGAATTGTTCGTGGGCCTACCACCAGAGGATCCTCATAACTATCTACACAATGTCATCTTCGTCTGCAAGAGCATTATAGGAAAGCAAAATCTGTCCATGGATGTCGTTGGGCTCTGTGTCTTCTCATTGTCTCTAACAGGCAAGGTGATAATATGGTTATTCGACCTCCCATAGAGTTCAATCACTAGCTGGATGGAAATGCAAAAGGCCTTTTTGGAGAGGTTCTTCTCAAGGTCAAAAAAGTTAAAGCTAAAGGATAAGATTAATAACTTTGAGCAGTTGACTGGTAATTGGATCAACACTACGTGAGATAGGTTTACAAAGTGCCTAAGGAGTGTCCCTAACCACAAAATCATTGATGATGCCTTGGTGGAAATCTTCTTTGAGCCTTGGATAAAAATAGCCAAGCTGTGGCTGACACTATAATGGGTGGCTCGTTCTTAGATTGTCTATTTCTAGTTATAGTGGAACGGTTGGAGAAAGTGGTTAAAATAAACCATGTATGGGGGACAAGAGATAAGTCGATGACTAAAAACTCTTTCTCTATTAGCACTAATTCGGCAGAAGTAAAGATAAACAAGAAGATGATGCAAGCGTTAGCCCGGATTAGTACTAACATGGGATTGTTGATGAGGCAAATTTAGGAGCAAGTGAATACAGTCAATTATTAGCCTCCACGAGCACCCATGTATGGGGAGCCTTACTATGAAGAGGACACTTTCTTTGTCACTCATCAGATGGGGGATTTTCGGACTAATTCCCAAGGTCAAGGAAACTAAGGTTGAAACTTCAATAGAGATGGAGCTTTCAGTGACAACAATTGAGGTGGCTACTATGGCAGGAGAAGGGGTCAAGGCAAAGATGTTGATTGGGGATGCAAAGATGGTTATAGAAATAGTTTATATATTCCACCACATAATAGCGATTCAGGGACTAGTAGCTCGTAAATTGAGGAGATGTTCGATTGACTATTGAAGAAGGATGACGCTCAGGATGAGACCTTAAAAAGCATGAAATATGACATCTTGAGCATCAATTAGAAGATCGAGTCTCATTCTGTTGCTATCAAGCAGTTGGGAAACAATTTGGTCAAATATCAATTCAATTGAACTAGCACCAAAAAGGTACATTGCCCAATAACACAGTATAAAATCTAAAAAATAATAGGCAATGTATTGCAGTGACGACACGTGGTGGAAATTAGACCATTGATCCACCAATGCCAGTTGATGAAGATGAAGTTCTTGAGGAGGTGGTTGATAACAAGGATACAAATATCGAAGATACTAGTGCTAATGATGGGGTGAGTGAAGAGGTAGTGACGCCATAGAAGTTGAAACCCATACCTAGACCTCCCTCTTCTTTCCCTTAGAGACTCAAAAAAGAAGAAGGAAGGTAAGTTTTAGCACTTTATATCCATGTTGAAGCAACTTTCAATTAACATCCCTTTCATTGAGACATTGGAGAAGATGCCCAGGTATGCAAAGTTTATGAAGGACTTGTTACAAAAAAGAGGACTATGAGCCAAGAGCTCTCTGAAGAGGTTCAACATTGTAGTACAATAGCAACTAGGTCCTTGGTGCAAAAGAAAGAAGACCCCAGAGCATTCATCATACCCTGCACCCTTGGAGATATTGAATTTCCAAAGGTATTGTGCGATCTAGGCACCAACATAAATTTAATTCCTCTTGCAATAATCAAGAAGCCAGGCGTGGGAGCCCCTACTCCAATGAGCATACGGTTATTGATGGCTAACAAAATGATGAAGAAGCCTATGGGGATACTATATGACGTTCTAGTCAAAGTGGAAAAATTTATCTTCCCCACAGACTTTATAATCTTGTATTTTTAAGTTGACTTCAAAGTCCCCAATCATCTTAGAAAGGCCTTTCCTAGCCATTGGTGAGCATTGGTGAACATGGAATTAGGACAACTCAAGTTTTGATTGAATGATGAAAAAGTCATCTTCAGTATCTTTCAGTCTATGAAGAGGCCCGAAAATTTAAAGATGGGAGTTTAGGTACTTGGTGAAGTTTGATTAACCAAGTCTTCCAAGTCATGCCACGATAATAAATTAGGTGCTACTTGGGAGGTGACCTAAGAACATCAGCGCTTAGATGCCCATGTATATTCTTTTTGACCCCTATGCTTTATTTTGATATAGTTTGTGCATTGAGGACAATGCAAATCTTTTTCGATGGGGTGTGGGTAGTTATAAGTTTCAGTGAAGTCTGAGTAGCTAAGACCTATAACTATCCCAAATTTTGAGTCCGAGGGGTTTTCTTGTCTGCGTTCTTTACCTAAGGACATTTACTTTTTGTTGAACTGGCATGTTTAGGATGTGTTAGTAGTGTTAGTAACATATTGTATTAAAGTCTGTGGCATATGCTAGTTTTTATGGATAAATAATACCCATCAAATTTGTGTGTTACATAGTTTTGATAATAACCATGTGAAATCAGTAATTGACAGTGTTTGTTCTGATAAGTTAAGGTTTAATTGTGATAAAAAGCATGATCTGAGAGTCTGTGTTATGTGTGTGAGCTTCTTTGCATAATATTTATACTGTGTTTCAATCTAGAACTTGCCCTGTTACTTTGACTAAGATTGTTGGTTAATTGGTTAGGAAAGGATATTAGGCCATTGTTCATATTAGTCCACTTAGCCTAAATGATTAACCAAAATGCATTGTGTATCCCTTTATCCCAATATTTGAGCTTTACATGTACCTTTTTTTTGTAAACACCTAAGTAACCGAGCCTTTTTAATATGAAATCCTAAATTTGGCCCTGGTCCTTCCTTGAATATTGTGCACCTTGACTCAGGCAAAACATCTAAGTTGAGGGTGGCTACCAAAAGTGGGCCTGGTTCATAGGTTTCTTATTGTGCACCTCAACTCAGGCAAAAAGCCTAAGTTGAAGGTGGCTGGTGTAAGGGAAATCACACTAAATGGGGTAGAAGTTAGTGATACATGAAAAGAAGAAACAAATGTGCTATGGGTGCAGGAAAAATAATAGATACCAAATTTGTGAGCTAAAAAGAAAAAGAATGATGAAAAGTATAAACAAGCAATGAGCTTAGAATCAGAAAAATGGCACCCAAAAGAGATTGAAATAGGAAAAAAGGGGTGAATGAGAAAAAGATCAGGGTTGGTAGGGAAAAAGTGTGAAATAATGCAGTGTCAAGGAGGGCCATTAGTAACTATATTCCTAAAAGGTCATTCCAAAGCCCCTTATACCTACGTTACGATCTTAGAAAGTCCTATAGTGATCCTAGTCCAAGTAATCGAAAGTCATAGTCATGAGTATAGGCACAAGCCTTTGGCATTGTGTATAGTGTTTGAATATCTTTGTGAGTGTGAGAGTTTCTGACGGTCCCATCTGTTGAATCTATTTTGTTGCACTGAGTGAGAAACGTGACTCTTTTCTGTGAGGACACTTGAGTACACTATTGATTCTAGACTACTTCAGTTATTGTGACTTATTTATGGTTACCTTGCTTGTAATAGTTACACTATCATATATATATATAAATATATATATATATTGATTTGCATTGGTTTTTTTGATGACTGCCTGATATGCATTGATGTGTTACCTTGGGTATCTGAGACTGATTTTGAGATGATGTATGCCATTAGATTGAGGTCTGTATGTTGCTATATTACTTATGTAGATTGAGTCCATCGCTTAAGGACAAACAACAATTTTAAGTTGAGGGTCTTGATGTGCTACAAAAATATAATACTTTTGATGCTTAAAACATAAAATATTTTGTGTTATTTTGGGCAAAGATCTACAAAATTAAAGTTTTGAGGATTTATGGGCTATTCTACAAGTCATGGTTTATTCTATGAGCCATAGAGAGATTTCATGAATAAATCTAATGAAAGGCCAAGTTTAGAAGGTTGTATCTACAAGGTGACAGATAAGCCATAAATATTCACGAGTCATAGATTGGTGTCATGCCCCGAGCATCAGATTTTGAAGATTTTAGTAATGGTGACAAAAAATACCTCTTTACTGTCCATAAGTCAGAAGATGGCTTGTAACAAGGTCTCATGGATTTGAAGTTAGTTTTTGAAGATGCAGAATATAAAGCTCAGATATGGGTCGTGGTTCTAGATATGTCTCGTAACCTAGTCAGTAGATGATGCCGAATGCAGTTTTCCTATTTCATTTTGGATTTGTATTTTACTTATTATAAATAGGTTTTTTTACATAGCGAACACCAGAAAACATGAGAGAATTGCTGAGAAACAATTTTGAGAGTCTTATTTTTGGGATTTTACATTGGCATTATTGCATTGTGGATTCGTGTGAAGATTTGGATTTCTTGTTCTTAAATTTATCATTGTAAGTGTTTAGTTATGTTACTCTTTAACATGATTTCCTCATCTACAATGATCATGCATAGCTAAATCCACAACTAGGATTGTGAGAATCATGAAGAGCTAACAAGGTAAAATTGGATAATCTATAATTCTTGGAAAGTGTGCATACATACATTAATTGTACACTTTGATTTGAATGCTTTTTAACGGTGGCCAATGTTAGAACTTTCCCTAATTATTATCGACTGGATCAAGGTGGTAAGAAATTGGAAAAGGGGGTAGTTAACAGGATTCGATGTGATCCCTCTCATCTAATCAACCAAACTAGATCAAGGGGAGGTTCTACTGAAATAAAAGGTAAGGGTTAGTAATGTCATACTGCGGAGATGGATCAAATCACGTAGTGAAATTTGCCTCTCGCCTGGATCAAAGGGTTTGATGAACTTAACTTACCGTTCTACATGCTACATACTGGAATAAATTACGATTATCTGGGTATACTAAGTTAGGAATTCATGGGGAACACAATACCCTAGTTACGTCTTCCACTTATTTCACAATATTTGCTTCTAGTTTAGGTTTACTTACTCCAATTATAAATTCACCCCCTCTTTTCGAGAGATAACTAGGTTATTTCAACTCAAATTTCTTATAATTACTCCAGGTGTAGACCATATTCCCTATGGTATCGACCCTAACCGTTGTTAGGTACTATATTTTGATAACGGTCACTTATTCTCTAAGTGGAGGTGTAGTTTGGGCGACATCAATAAGCCTCTATATATTCTGCAACATTTGCAGTAACCCACTTGACAAAACAAATTTAGTGTCATCCAGTAAAGGAGGTAACACTATAGCTCTGGTGACATCCACTACCATAGGGTCAAGCCTGTATTGATTCTATGCATGAGCAACGACTTGAAGATCTTGTGGTGGTGGATTCACATCCTCGAATGGTGGTGGAACATCATTATTGTTCTGGTTTAGTGCGATGTTTGTAGCATTATTAGCAGTGTTGTTCGCGTTGTCTTCGTCCATTCTTCTTAATGTTCTCTGGATCTCTAGATCAAATAGAATCAAGGGATTACCTCAACTTCGAGTACTGGGCATACACTACACTTGTATTCTGAAAGAAAATAAAAATAATGAAAATAAGTAAAATAAGAAAAATAAGGATTAATTCGCAAATTAGCCAAATTAAACTAGTCTAAAAGTCGTATTCCTAGGCAAAGAGTCCAAAATTTTACCTCACACATAAACTACACCTCTAAATGAAGGCGTAAGCGGTTGTTGGCAAATATAGTACCTACAATAGTTAGGATCGATTCCACAGGGAATAAGGTCTAGACCTGGAGTAATTATGAGCAATTAGTATTGAATTAATCTACTTATTTCCCAACAAAGGGGGGTTTTGTAAAATGCAATAAGTAATCCTAAACTACAATAATCAACCAAGTAAAAGTGTTGTAAAATCAGTGAGAGAAGTAACCAGGGTATTGTGTTCCCCATGAATTCCTAACTCAGTATAACCAGATAATCGTAACCTTTTCTAGTGTGTAACATGAAGAACTAGTAAGTTATGTTTACCTAACCCTTTGATCTAGACGAGAAGCACATTCACTGTGTGATTTGATCCATCCCCACAGTGTGACATTACTAACCCTTACCTTTTGTCCCAATACAACCTTCCTGTGATCAGTTCAGGTTGATTAGACGAGAGGGATCATATCGAATCCTGTTAATTTACCCTTATCCCATTCTTTATCCCTTGATCTAGTAAGTAAGAATTAGGTGAGTTTTAATATTGGCCACAATTAAAAAAATATTCATAACGAAGGAATAAATTAATACATACATGCACACTTTTCAAGGATTATGAATTATCCAGATTTTACTTTGTTAGTTCTTCATGGTTTCCATAACCCTAGTTATGGATTTAGCTATGCATGTTCATTTTAGATGAAGAAATTATGTTATGAAATAGCATAATTATTCACTTACAATGATAAATTGAAGAACAAGAAATCTAAAATCTTCACAAGAAATCACAATGTTATAAATCGAATGTAAAAGCAAAAACAACCACAAGTAGTGTTCTTTTGGTGTATCTGTCGTTGCCTCTCTTAAGAAACTTTAAAAAACCTATTTATAATAAGTAAAATACAAATGCAAAATAGAATAGAAAAACTGGATTTGGCAACTCGGACGGATGAGGTTACGAGCTGTAGATGAACTTACAGCCCTTACCTGGGGCTTCATAGTCTGCTCTTTATAAAAACCTTCTTCAATCTACAAACTCCTCCTACGGGTCATCTTCTGACTTACGACCCGTAAGGGGTCTTGTATGCTAAATCTTCAACAATTCTTCATATTTCAGATCCTTCAAGCACGATTTAATCTATGACCCGTTATCTAACTTATGACTCGTTTGTTTAGCACTTGGTAATTTCTCTGATCTTTAGCATCCAAACACATCTATGGTCCGTCAAGAACTCTATGACTCATCTAATAACTCGTAGCCTCTAATTCTGAAAATTATCCCATCACTGGATCTAACCTACGAGACCAACCTATGACCCGTGGAATGAACCACGACTCATAGAGTTACTCATAAATCCCCAAAAATCTACAATCTATAGAACTTTTCCAAAAATCATCCCAAACCTATAATCCTGTAAAATCAACATAAAAATACATCAAACCTACTAACTTCCCTTTGCGAATGCATAAAATCCTAAGTTTAAAGCATCAAAAGTATTGTATTTTTACAGCACACCATAGGGATATTGACTTTGCTATTGATTTAGAGCTAGACACTAAGCCCATCTCCATCCCTCCATATCGAATGACTTTAACTGAGTTGAAAGAATTGAAGGAGTAACTTCAAGATTTGTTGAGAAAAAGGTTTATTTGTCCTAGCGTGTCACCTTGGGGTGCTCCAATTTTATTTGTAAAAAGAAGGATGGGTCTATGAGGATGTGTATTGATTACAGGCAGCTGAATAAAGTGACTATCAAGAACAAATATCCTTTTCTCCATATCGATGACTTGCTTGATCAACTTTAGGGAATGTATTTGTAAGATTGACTTGCGGTCTAGTTATCATCAATTAAGGATTAGAGTATTAGATATCCCTAATACAACTTTTCAAACCTGTTATAACCATTATGAGTTTTTGATGATGTCCTTTGGGTTGACTAACACCCCTGCAACATTCATGGAGTTGATGAATAGAGTATTTCTTCCGTACTTCGATTCTTTTGTGATAGTAAGCATGTTACAACCTAAGTCTAGGGCCTAGTCGTAACATGATAAATGAAGGACCTATAGGCACCTCATCCAAGCCGTCTTAGCATATGTCAAACATTTATAGGTAAACGTCACATAATACGAAAGTAAAATGAGGGAAGGGACTAAGAGAAGACATTTAAGATACAAAAGAACATTTTAACATAACATTATAGTCCAAACATTCCAACTACATAAGACTTAGTGGGGACCAGTGTACGATCTCGATTCCCTTCAAATAGAAAAGACTTGAAAGTAAGATAGAAAGTGAAAGTCTTCAGACATCAAGTCTAAAATATACAATCGTTTAAAAATACAACCATGAATAAAAAGAATGAAGTCCCCGAACTAAGGGCTCACCACTACCACTAGTATTGAATGTCAATAAGCTAGCCACGTGCTGAAGAGGAGGTGGAGCGTCGGTCCCTACATGGTGATATCATGTAGGAAAAATATGTGTTAGTATGTTGGAATGTACAAAGTATGTGAGATGTAATGTAAACATGGAATTGTAATGCCATCATTCATAAAATTAAGAAGTATCTATGTATGAGATGATAAAGTCATCATTCATATGCTTAAGCATGAATAAGGAATAAAGCTCAACATGATGTAAAAGCAGTGCATCATATGAAATACATGTGATAGAACGAAAACATCAAATCTTACACTTTGTGAGAATGGACCATAACCAACATATAAGACCATGCGAGCTACTACATGAAATCTAACATAACCCCCTATATTGGCATGGGGAGACCATTTGCTGGGTGGAACTCCGTCATTTTGCATGCATTTTACTTTGACATAAATGACCTACATATATCCACTAGCCTAGTCAACAAGGGCTCCTTTGACAACACATAGTTAATGGGGCAAAAGAGTTGCTTCTAGGGTTCTCTTACCAAATTCCACCTCAATGCCTCATTTGATGCTAAGTTATCCCACAGAATCCTTTAAAGCGTATACTTAGTCAAGTAATGAAACTTAGAATCATAAGTAGCAATTTCATAAAAGTAGCATGAAACATTGAAAACCACCAAGTGAGAATTGGCCTTTCATATTGGGGTCTATCATAAACATCTTTTAAGGAAAAAACTAACATGCTTATACCTTTGACAAGATCAATAAATCTTTCCGTTAGGACCCCACCATCAACATATATCATACCAAACTATATTTGAACTTAGTGGCCTTAACATTAACTTGAAAACTCATGAATCAATGGAATAATATATGAACATGGTAAAATATGCATCTTTAAAGCAAGTGTTGAACAACCCACACATCATCAATGCAACCCTAGATATTGTGGTCATAATCGTCAATTAAGTATTCATGGAAAAACACAATAAAACATTACATGATATCATTGGATGCAAAATACATAAATATGCATCATAAGAACATCATTAAAGTCATAAGCATGCTTCTTGATATTCTTAAAGAACTTAAAGAAAAGGTAAAAAAGTTTTAATAGAAAACTTTGTGGGTGGAAGGTACCCACAAATCAAGATCATATACATTTGATTGACCTTAAAGAAAGTCTTAGAGAAATTTAGGGAAAAATCTCCTTGAATGAGAAATCCCTAGCTTGTCTTTTTCTTCCTTGAGAGTGTTCTTGAGTATAGAGATTTTGAGTGAATAAAGTGAATGTGAGGTTCTAAGAGGGTTTTGGGTATGATATAGGGGCTAGGGAACCTCAAAATGATATAGTTTTAAGTCTAAGATATACAAAATAGACAAAAATGCCCTTTATTAAAATTGTTGGATCTCGACCCATGACCCCAATTATGGACTGTAGACCAACCACGAGTCATGGTTTGAGTCATCCTGTTCTCTTTTTCCAATCTTCAGATACTATTTCCAACGGACCTATCTACGAGATCGATTTATGGACCTTAATTTAAAGTACGACTAGTCTTGTTGGTCGTGGTTCGAACTTTAGAAACCCATATTTCCTTTGAACTCAGGGCCTCATTCCATGACACCTTTCTATGGTTCGTAGTTCCTTTTACGGATCATAAAAATCCCTCGTAGATTCATTAAACACTTAGCCAAATTTCTTTCCCCTACACTCCAAACCACAAACCTATCTACGACTCATGAAATGAACCACGAGTTATAGATTGGGCTCATAATTTGACCTGCAACATTTTCAGTTCCACTTGTTCTGCACTTTCTAACTCTCTTACTTCACATTCCTTATAATATCTCCCCCTTGAGAATATTCTTCCCCGATATACTAAATGTAGGCTTTAAAGAGTTAAATAAGTAACTGACAACCCAACATAAATGCAAAAATGTAATCTAAACATCTTTTCATGAAATTTTCAAAGCTTGTACTTACCACATGCCTCAAAATAGTCCTTAAACATGTAAACATGCGTATGCAACATGAGAAAACTAAAATTCAAGGAATTGAGGTTTTAGGCAAGAGTAACTTAATACCTTAGGCTTGAGTTGAGTAAAACATATACGGATATCCCTTCATCATGTCCACTTCTGCTTCCCACGTTGTACCTTCAACTTGTTGATTCCTCCAAAGCACTTTAATGGATGCAACTTCCTTGTTTCTTAACCTCTTTATTTGCCAGTATAAGATTTCAATCGGAACCTCTTCGTAAGCTAAATTTTCTTCAATCTTCACTTCTTCCAATGGAACTATGGAGTTTATATCACCCATGAATTTCCTTAATATTGATACATGGAACACTGGGTGAATCATGCTCATTTTCATAGGCAACTCCAACTCATATGCCACTTTGCCAACTCTCCTCACAATTTTGTAAAGTCCTACATATCTAGGGCTTAGTTTCCTCTTTTCGCGAAATCGGATTACACCCTTCATGGGAGACACCTACAAATAAACCCAATCACCAATAATGAACTCAAGGTCTCTTCTTCTCACATCGGAGTAGGACTTTTGCAGAAATTAAGCCTAGCTTATAAAGGAGGGAAGCTAGTGTAGCTTTGAAAGCAATAAAGAGGCATTAAGGGAATCCTAGATTCAAGGTCAGAAGAATCGGAGCATTCCTAGTCACACGGGGAACGAGGTCAAATGGCAAGGCAAGGCCATACGCCCATTTGGCTCCGCGCGACTCTTAATTTCTTCGTTATGAGTCTTAATTTTTACATAGCTTCCATCACTAAGTCTGGCCCTAGCAAAGCCATTTTAAAAAATTCAAACCACCCAATAGGTAATCTATATCGTCTACTATATAGATCCTCAAATGGTAACATCTCAATGCTTGAGTGGAAGCTATTGTTGTAGTCCAACTCAATGAGAAGTAAGTGATCATCCCAACTCCCCTTAAATTCCAATACACAAGCCCTTAACATATCATCAAATGTTTGAATTATTCTTTCAGCTTGCCCATCGGTTTAAGTATGAAAGGCAGTACTCAGCTTTACCTTAGTACCAAGGCCCCTTTGAAACAATTCAAAAAGTGAGAGGTAAATTGAGCTCCATGATATGATATGATGGACAATGGAATTCTATGCAACCTCACCAACTCTTGAATGTAAAATTTAGCATATTCTTTGGCACTAAATATTGTTTTGACCGATATGAAATGATCCAACTTCGTCATTCTATCCATTATAACCCATATGGAGTCGAAGTGATTCTTGGTATTAGACGCACCTACTACAAATTCCATATCGATCTCTTTCCACTTCCTAGTAGGAATATCAATGTCTTGGGATAGGCCGCTCAACCTTTGATGTTCAACATTGACTTGTGCTCAATTGGAGTATTCAGACAAAAACTTTGCAATGTCTTTCTTTATTTTCTTCCACCAATAAACCTCTCTCAAGTCTCAATACATATATTTGGAACTAGGATGAATAGAATAGGATGAGTTGTGAGCTTCTTGCAATATCAACTTTCTCACTTTATCAATATTCAACACACACAATCTTCCTTGGTAACGAAGTACCCCATCTCCACCTTGTGAGAAGACCTCTATCTTTTCTTTCTTCACCAAGTCCTTCAAGTAAACCAAGGCAGGATCAAGATCTTACTTGGACTTAACATCCTCAATTAATAAATACACGAAGCCATGTAGTACCATCACACCATCACTACCGGTATCATTCAACTTCACCCCCAATCTAGCCAACTTATGGACTTTTTTGGCCAACTCCTTTTTTCCATCATCTTCTAAATGAGATACACTACCCATGGACACCCTACTAAGTGTGTCGGCTACCACATTAGCCTTACCTAGATTATACTTCACACTCATGTCATAATCCTTGAGAAGCTCCAACTATCTTTGTTGCCTTAGATTGAGGTCTTTTTGAGTGAACACATGTTGAAGGCTTTTGTGATTGATGAAAACATCCACATGAACCCCACAAGTAGTGATGCCATATTTTCAATGCAAACATTACGGCCGTAAACTTAAGATCATGTGCTGGGTAGTTCTTTTCATACACCTTCAATTACCTTGAGGCATAGGCAATCATCTTACCATGTTGGACAACCCAAACCAATTCTTGAGGCATTATAATAAACAACAAAGTCAGTTTGGAGCTAAAATCAATCGATCCTTCAAGGTTTACAAACTCTTTCACAATCATCTGTCCATACAAACTTACCCTTCTTTTAGGTTAACTTAGTCAATGGAGACTAAATGGAGGAGAAACCTGCAACAAACCTTTTATAATACCCGACTAGGCCCAATAAACTCCTAATGTCAATAGGAGTCAATGGACTTAGACAATTTCTTATTGCCCCCATTTTCTTAGGATCAACTTTGATCCCATAACTCGATACCACATGCCCAAGGAAGGCAACCTCCTTCAACCAAAACTCATATTTGTCAAATTTAGAGAATATCCTTTTTACTCTTAAGTTTGCAATACCACTATCAAATACTTCATATGTTTTTCGTCACTCCAAGAATAGATTAGAATATCATCAATGAACACCAAAATAAACATATCGAGGTAAGGTTTGAACACCCTATTAATGAGGTCCATGAAGATTGTCGGTGCATTATTTAGGCTAAAAGACATCACCACAAATTCAAAATGCCCTTACCTTTTAGAAAATCCATTTTAGGAATATCACTCTCCCTTACTCTTAGTTGGTGATATCCGGACCACAAGTCAATCTTCAAATTTTTTTTGGCTCATTTGTGGTTGATCAAATAAGTGATCTATACTTGGGAGGGGATACTTATTCTTAATGATGACCTACTTGAGTTTTCGATAGTGTATGCACATTTAGAATTACCCATCTTTCTTCCTCACAAACAATACCGAGGCACCCCATGGAGACCTACTAGGTCTAGTGAAACCTTTCTCCAACAAATCCCTCAATTGCTCTTTTAACTCTTGAACTCTGCTGGGGCCATTCTATAAGGAGGAATGGAGATAGGTTGAGTGTCGAACAAGAGTTCTATACCAAAGTCTATTTTCCTTTAAGGAGGAATACCAGGTAACTCTTTCAGAAAGATATTAGGGAACTCATTTACAATGAGAATCGACCCAAAAGAGAGGACTTTAGAAGTGGCATCTCTCACCCTCACTAAGTGATATATACACCCCTTAGAGATTATTTTCCAGGCTTTTAGATATGACAAACTGACCTCTACATGAGGAATTACTACCCTCCCACTAAAGAATAGACTCATTTGGAAACTGAAATTTGACCCTACAAGTTCGAAAATCTATAGAAGCATAGGAAGCATGAAAACAATCCATCCCAAGTATGACATCAAAATCAACAACAGAGAGTTCTACCAAGTCACAAGAAACAACTTTATGCAAAATGGACATGGGACAATTTCTATAGACCCTTTGTACAACAATAGAATCTTCTACGAGGTACAAACTTCAAAAGTCTCATTTAGGACTTTGGGGCATGCCTGGAATATATTAGCAAGGAATCGAGTTACAAAAGACAAATTTTCTCTTGGATCTAACAGTGCATAGTCCAAACATACTAACTACATAAGACATAACGTGGATTGGTATGTGATCTCGGTTCTTCTCAAGTAAAAAAGACATGAAAATAAGATATAAAGAGAAAGTCCCTAGACATCAAGTCTAAAATATAAAATCATCCAAAAATACAAGCATGAATAAAAAGAGTGAAGTCCCTAAACTAAGGGCTCACCACTACCACTAGTCTTGAACGTCAATAAGCTAGCCATGTGTCGGAGGAGGAGGTAGAGTGAAGGTCCTTACATGATAACATTGTGTAGGGAAAATATGCATTAGTATATTGGAATGTACTAAGTATGTGAGATACAATACAAACATAGAATTGTAATGCCATCATTCATAAAATTTAGAAGTCTCCTTGCATGAGATGGTAAAGTAATTATTTAATGTGCTTAGGCATGGACAAGAAATAAAGCTCAATATGAAGTAAAATTAATGCATCATATGAAACACATTTGATGGAACAAAGATATTAAATCTTACACTTAGTGGGAATGGACCATAATCAACATATAAGACCATGTGAGCTACTACATAGAATCCAACATAACCCCCTACGTTGGCATGTGAAGACCACTTGCTGGGTGGAACTTCGTCACTTAGTATGCATCTTTATTTAATATAAATGGGCTACGTGAATCTACTATCCTAGGCTTCAAGGGATCCTTTTGCAGGACATGGTTAATGGGGAAAAAGAGTTACTTCTAAGGATCTCTTATTAAACCCACCTCAATTCCTTATTTGGTGCTAAGTCATCCTACATAATACTTTAAAGCATATACTTAGTCAAATAATGAACTTAGAATCATAAATAGCAATATCATAAGAGTAGCTCAAAACATTGAAAACCACCAAATTAGAATTGGCCTTTCATGTTGGGGTCCATCATAAATATTTTTTAAGGGCAACATTAGCAAGCTTATACCTTTGACAAGATTAACAACTTTAGATCTTTCCTTTAGGCCCTCATCATTAACATATATCATTAAAAACCATCTTTAAACTTAGTGGGCTTATGCATTAACTTAAAAACTCATGAATAAGGAATAATTCTATGGTAAAATATGCATCTTTAAAATAAGCATTGAACAACCCACACATTATTAATGAAACCCTAGATATTGGGGTCATAGTCATCAACTTAATATTCATGGGAAAAGATGGTTAAGCATTACATGATATCATTGGAGGCAAAATACAAAAAATATCCATCATAAGAACATAAATAGACTTTTAAACAGGTTGTATAATCATCCTCAATATCATGGCATTTACATGGAGAGGAGGGGCCCCAAATTAATCACTTGAGCTTTGTTGATGACATCATTATTTTCACCACTGGCAAAAGAGCTTCCTTGAGCCTCATTATGAAAACCATTAAATCCTATGAAAAAAGTCTCTAGACAACAGGTTAATAAGAATAAGAGTCATTTCTTGGTCCCCAACAATGCTTTGGTCTCTACCATAAAAAGAATCAAGAAGATGACTGGTTATAATCAGAAGTACAACCCTATCACTTACCTTGGATGCCCCATTTATATTGGAAGGCAAAGAGTCTCATTTTATGTTGGTTTGGTATCTAAGGTGGTGGCCAGGCTAACTGGTTGGCAGTCCAGAATTCTCAGCTATGGAGAAAAGTCAGTCCTTATCAAGCATGTCCTTCAATCTCTCCCAATTTATCTATTAGCTGTAGTTACTCTTCCCAGTATTATCTTGAAGCAGGTCCAAGCTATTATAGTTGATTTTTTCTAGGGATGGAAGGAAAATAAGAGGAAGTACCACTGGTCATCCTAGAAAAATCTCAGCTTCCCTTATAATGCAAGTAGTATTGGAGTGAGATGAACAAAGGATGTGGCCCTATCCTTGCAATATAAGTAATGGTGGAACTTTAGAGCTAAAAAATCCCTGTGGGGGGACTTTCTCAAAGTTAAGTATTGTAAAATATCCAACCCTATATCTAGGAAATGAGATCCTGGACAATCTTTGGCCCGGAAGCAGATGATGAGAAATAAGCACAATGTTGAGAAGCACATCCTGTGGACTATCAACTCTGGCTCTGTCTCTTCTAGTGGGATAACTGGCTAGGAATTGGTCCCCTAGTCAATTATAGAGGTGATAACATTAGACCTAATAGTGTTAATGTTGCTGCATTTATCACTGATGGCCTCTGGAATGAAGATAGATTCCATGAAGTTGCTCCCCCTTAGATGGTTCTTATTATCCTAACTACTCAATTCCATTTTCAACTCGTTCAACCTAATCAATCCATTTGGAAGCCTAATGCTAGTGGTCAATTCTCTTGCTCCTCAACTTGGAACCAGATCAGAGAAAAAAGGGAAACATCTACTTTCAACACTCTCACTTGGCATAAATTGGTACCTTTCAAATCTTTCTTTCACCTATCAAGGACCATCAGAGGGAAACTTCTTACTAATGACCAAATTATTGAATTTGGTTACAATCCTTCAGACTACATTTGTTGCCAGCAAACAGGACAAGATAACATTGCTCATATTTTTGTCTCTTGTCCTCTGACTATGAAGGTGTGGGGTTTCTTTGCTAACACTATAGGCATAAATAGAGAATTTTCTCCTCTCAAGAACTTGGTGATGAGATGGTGGTCAGTCAAGTCTAAGAATGAGCCTCACAAAATCATCATTCAGGTTACTCCCATTCTCATCCACTGGCATCTTTGGAAGAATAGGTGTAGTGTTAAGTATGGAGGTAAGAAGTCTAACCTTTTCTAGGTTAAATATTATATCTTGAACAACTTCTCCAGAATCCTTGATATTTCTTACCCTTACATCAATTAGCCCCACTGCTTGATCTCGCTTAGCCCACACCTCTACTCAGAGGTTAAAACGGTTGTTATCAAGTATTTAACCTAACAATGGTAAGGATCGATCCCTCAAGAAATAAGGTAGACTCTGGATTAACACAACTCGTAAATTGAATTGATTAACCCTATTATCTCCCAGAGAATAGGAAAATAAACACATAGAGGGGGGGTTTGCAAGTGAAAGTAAAATCTAAACTAAAATGCACGTGTTTGTAATCAAGTGAAAAGAGAACTAGGGCTATGTGTTCCCCATGACTCCCTAACTAAGTGCTCTTGGATACTTGCGACTCTTTTCTGGTGTGTAGG